>CAIGQS010000168.1:80000-102054 GCA_903798195.1 Danio kyathit
AATAAAAAAATTGCATTGAGATCCATAATAACACGATGAATGGAAATAAACTAGGGATGCACCGAAATATAATTTTATAAACCGAAACCAAAAATTCAGGTTGCACTTTGGGTGAAAACCGAACCTGAAATGCTTTGTTATATTTATTGTTTATTTATTATTTTATTACATAGGCCAACATTTTTCAACATCAGCAATTTTACCGATTCAGATTTTCTATAATATAATTATTAGTCTACATTATTATTCATTCATTCATTTTCCTTTGGCTTAGTCCCTTATTTATCAGGAGTCACCACAGCGGAATGAACCGCCAACTTATTTATCATACGTTTTACGCAGCGAAAGCCCTTCCAGCCACAACCCTGTACTGGGAAACACCCACACACACATATTCACGCACTCATACACTACGGCCAATATACAGTAGTTTACCCAATTCCCCTATAGCACATGTCTTTAGACTGTTGGGGAAACCAGAGCACCCGTAGGAAACCCACACCAACAAGGGGAGAACATGCAAACTCCACACAGAAATGCCAACTGACCCAGCCGGGACTCAAACCAGCGACCTTCTTGCTGTGAGGCGACAGTGCTAACCACCGTGCCACCCCATACTACATTTTTTATCCTATAATTTTAGAGATTTTATAGACTTTAAGATTATGTATGCTTACGAAATATGATTTGATTAATATTATTTTTAATAATATTAATATATTATATTTTAATATAATATATTTATATTTTTAGTTTGAAAGAAAGAAAAAAACATCAACAATGACTTAATTTACATTTGAAACCTAAATTTACACAATTTTTTTTCTTTCTTTCATCCCAAACTCGAAGAAAAAATTTTCAGTGGTCGCAAATTTGGTGCATCCCTAAAATAAATATTCTTGAGCTGTCAGAGTACTGTATATGAGTGTGTTTGATTAGAGCTTGACCTGCAGGTTATCTGACGCTCTGGGACATGTGCAGCGGCGTCAGCATCTCCTCAAAGATTGCGCCCTTCACGTTGGAGCCACGCAGGTTTGCCTCCTGGAGGTCGCAGCCGGATAGATCACAGTTCTGGAGGATTGGAGAAACAACAGTGAAGAGGAGCAGAAAACAGCACACAATCACACTGAAGCTCTCCGTGTTGTGTGCAGAGCTTTGTGAAATGATCAGAAGTTCTGAATTGGTGAACATATATAATATGCATATTTATATACGTACATACATACACTCATCGTCCACTTTATTAGGTACACCTTACTAGTACCGGGTTGGACCCCCTTTTGCCTTCAGAACTGCCTTCGTGGCATAGATTCAACAAGGTACTGGAAAAATTCCTCAGAGATTTTGCTCCATATTGACATGATAGCATCACGCAGTTGCTGCAGATTTGTCAGCTGCACATGCATGATGTGAATCTCCCATTTCAGCACATCCCAAAGGTGCTCTATTGGATTGAGATATGGTGACTGTGGTGGCCATTTGAGTACAGTGAACTCATTGTCATGATCAAGAAACCAGTCTGAAATGATTCGTGCTTTATGACATGGTGTGTTATCCTGCTGGAAGTAGCCATCAGAGATTGGTTACACTGTGGTCATAAAGGGATGGACATGGTCAGCAACAATACTCAGGTAGGCTGTGGCATTGACACAACTGGTACTAATGGGCCCAAAGTGTGCCAAGAAAATATCCCCACACCATTACACCACCACCACCCGCCTGAACCGTTGATACAAGGCAGGATAGATCCATGCTATCATGTTGTTGATGCCAAATTCTGACCTTACCATCCGAATGTTTCAGCAGAAATGGAGACTCATCAGACCAGGCAACGTTTCTCCAATCTTCTATTGTCCAGTTTTGGTGAGCCTGTGTGAATTGTAGCCTCAGTTTCCTGTTCTTAGCTGACAGGTGTGGCACCCGGTGTGGTCTTCTGCTGCTGTAGCCCATCTGCCTCAAGGTTGGATGTGTTGTGTGTTCAGAGATGCTCTTCTGCAGACCGCGGTTGTAACGAGTGCTTATTTGAGTTACTATTGCCTTTCTATTAGCTGGAACCAGTCTGGACATTCTCCTCTGACCTCTGGCATCAACAAGGCATTTGCGCCCACAGAACTGCCGCTCACTGGATATTTTCTCTTTTTCAGACCATCCTCTGTAAACCCTAGAGATGGTTGTGCGTGAAAATCCCAGTAGATCAGCAGTTTCTGAAATACTCAGACCAGCCCGTCTGGCACCAACAACCATGCCCTGTTCAAAGTCACTTAAATGCCCTTTCTTCCCCATTCTGATGCTCGGTCTGAATTGCACCAGATTGTCTTGACCATGTCTACATGCCTAAATGCATTGAGTTGCTGCCATGTTAACGCAAATATTTAATCACCCAATCACACGCAGTTGGACAGGTGTACCTAATAAAGTGGCTGGTGAGTGTACATGACAAATTCTGACAATGTTTTTGTTCAGATGTATAGAAGTATGGATAGAAGAATAGTCTCATAAATGCCCAAAACCCTAAAGGTGTTTAGGACAGAAACAAACTCCCCAAATAAGTTGGCTTTGGTGAGCCGTTTTGGCTGGATTTAGCTGGAAATGCTGTCATTTCAGTTCCACTTTTTACCATTTGGTTTGAAGCATACAGGGTGAATAAAGAATATGTGTGATCACCTCCAGGTCGGTTCCTGCCAAAGTGGCTCCGCGCAGGTTGCAGTTTTTGAGTTTGGCGTTCTTCAGTGTGGCCACACGGAGGTTTATACCAGTCATCTGACTGCCCTCCATATCCACACCCTTCAGATTGGCACCTGTGCAGAAATGACAGTCATTACGTACCAGTTAGGTAAGTAATCGATTACTAATTCAGACAGAGAGCAAGTGAAGCACTTTTTAACATTAGCCTTTTTAAATAAGATCATGTTTTACTTGATAGGATTATAAGAATAACGTCAAAAGTAGTCAAATCATCAGAATACCACCTCTACAGGGTTTTTTCTGGCTCAAAATGAATCACATTGGTAACGCTGTATGTAGATTACTTCTCTAATGTTGTTCACATATTAATGATACATTTAATCAGCAACGATACATTAAAATGCTCAAAAGGGACACTAAAGATACATAAAAGTACAAAAGAAAAGAAAATTCAGAAAAGAAAAAGGAACAATTTCAAATTAACTGCTGGGCTTTAAAGCATTGTTATTCACATTATATTCGCATTATATCTCCACAATGACATTTGATAGACTGGTTTCAGAAATATTAAATGAAATTTAACAATGTAAATTGTTGTTCAAAATATTGTGAAATACTGTGAAAATGCAATTATTTTTTAATTTTTCCAGAGTGATGTTTAACAGAGCAAGGGTTTTTGCTTGAATTTTTATGAAGCCTTATTTCTTTTAGTTTGGCTGGAATTAAAAACATATTTAGCTATGCTAAGGTCAATATTATCAGCCCTCTTTGGAAATTATATTTTTCGATTGTCTACAGAACAAACCACTGTTATAAAATGACTTGCCTAATTACCATAACTTGCCTAATTAATTGCCTTTAAATGTCACTTTAAGCTGAATACTAGCATCTTGAAGAATATCTAGTCAAATATTATGTGCTGTGATCATGGGAAAAATAAAAGAAATCAGTTATTAGAGATGAGTTATTAAAACTATTATAAAATTTGTTAAAATGAATAAAAATAATAATTTTGCTTATATATTTGACTCAACAGTCTTTAGAAAAAGTTACTTTATTTTAATAAAAATAATCAGCAAAATAGATATGTATAACAAAACCATATTACAACTCCTCTGCTTCTTTGAACTGATTTATAAAGAACTATTTTACTATATTTACACTGAACATTTATTTACTATATTTAAGGCAAGTAACTTATGAGTAGGCCCACACAGAATCTGTACGTGCAAAAATCTGCCGATTTCTAGCCTATTATTGAGTCTATTTATTTACTTGTGTAAATGTGTGTAAACTTATATTTAATCAGTTTTTAAAGTGATTTCAGTAATATTATTGACTAATATGAAAATGTTAATATGATTTATTTACAATACAGTTTATAAAGTCATATTTTCTGTCTTTTAGTAGATATGTTATATGAGAGACTTGATTTGCATCGGAAACATTAAATAAAAGTTAAGCTATTTTTTTTATTCATTCATTCATTTTCTTCCACTTTTCCGAGGCTCGATCGCAGAGGCAAGCAGTCTCAGGAGAGAACCCCAGACACTTCCTCCAGCTCCTCTGGGGGAATCCCGAGGCGTTCCCAGGCCAGCCGAGAGACATAGTCCCTCCAGCGTGTCCTGGATCTTCCCCGAGGCCTCCTCCTGGTGGTACATGCCTGGAACACCTCTCTAGAAAGGTGTCCAGGAGGCATCCGAACAGATGCCCAAGCCACCTCAGCTTTCTTCTCGATGTGGAGGAGCAGCAACTCAACTCCGAGCTCCTCCCAGGTGACAGAGCTCCTCACCCTATCCATAAGGGTGCACCCTGCCACCGTGCGAAGAAAACTCATTTCGGCTGCTTGTATCCGAGATCTTGTCCTTTCAGTCATGACCCAAAGCTCATGACCATAGGTGAGAGTTGGAACGTAGATTAACCGGTAAATCGAGAGCTTTGCCTTTCGGCTCAGCTCCTTCTTTACCAGAACAGACCGGTACATCAACTTCATTACTGCTGCACCAATCCGCCTGTTATTCTCACGTTTCATCCTTACGGAGACCCGGAGGGGACGTGATGGTGGAAAAAAAAACTTAGTGGGAGAAAAAAAAAATGGGTGGGAGAAAAAAAAACAGTGATAGGAAAATATATATTTTTTTAAGTTTTTGCGTTCCCTCGCAAAGATTGCGTTCCCTCGCAAAAATGTTTTGCGAGGCAACGCAAAGATGTTTTGCGAGGGCACGCAAAGTTGTTTTTCCACAAACACTTCCTGTTCACTTCATACATGTCAACCCTCCCGTTTTTGCCTGGATTATCCCGTATTTTACAATTCTATCCTGCTATCATCACATTATTCATTATTTTCCCATCTTTCTTGTGTATTTTTAATCTTGAAAACACGCTGAAATGAATATAAAAATGTCTTCATTCACTTTCTTTCCGTACAGAAGCTGATCTGGAATCAGTTTATCATACGGAGCGCTTCTGTCAGTCAGCGGTTATACCAGTCATTGGCTCATACATGCATTCGCTGATTCAGAGGTTGCATATGAAGGGTGATGATCGATGCACAGCTTTAATGGAAAGAAAGTGAAAGCAGACATTTCTATATTCATTTCAGCGTGTTTTCAGGATTAAAAATACACGAGAAAGATGGGAAAATAATGAATAATGAGATGATAGCAGGATAGAATTGTAAAATACGGGATAATCCAGGCAAAAACGGGATGGTTGACATGTATCAAGTGAAAAGGAAGTGTTTGTGGAAAAACATTTTTGCGAGGGAACGCAATCTTTGCGAGGGAACGCAAAAACTTTAAAAAATATATATTTTCCTATCACTGTTTTTTTTTTCTCCCACCCATTTTTTTTTTTCTCCCACTCAGTTTTTTTTTTCCACCATCACGTCCCCTCCGGGTCTCCGTACATCCTTCCCTCACTCCTGAACAATTTTTTTTTTCATATATTAAGTTTTAGTTACAATACTCCCAAAATAATTAAAAAAAGTCTGCTTAGAAATAGCAAAAACTATCCGCAGATTCTGTGTGTGCCAAGTTATAGCAACTAATTAAATGAGCTATAAATAAACAGTAATCCCTCAACTTTACCTTATACAGTGGATCAGTTATTTAGGCCCAATCCCAATTCTATTTTTGTATCCCTTCCCCATGGCCCTTAAAACAGAGTGTGAAAGGGAAGGGCTTCAAAATTTACCCCTAAGAAATGGGACAGCACTATAACACTTGCACACGTCATCAGATGTCATCGAGATCTCTTGCTTCATATGAGATCAGACGATCGTGACTACTGTAGTTATTCCAGTCGTGTTATTCTTTGGTATTTATCTTCAGGAAGTCACTAAAGGCATATATCATGTTATCATAACGATCTAATGTTGCAATAAGCTCGTAACTATACTGTGCATATACACAGTGGCCATATTCATCATGTAAACACACCAAAAAACAACATTAACATTATAGCAGACACTGTGAAAAGCTTATTCCCAGCCACTAGACTATTCTGACAGGGTGTTCGAGTGTCAGAATGTTGTGGGACTGCTGTACAGGAGTTATTATTATGGATTATAGATTGCGAAATTTAGCGGTTTTTATTTTAGCGTTTTTTTTTGTTTTTTTTTTAAGCATGATGGTAAAACACGTTATCGTAATAATGACAAAAAAAATACTAATTTGTGGATCTCCTTACTTCTGGGTGCTGCTATCCTGCCGTTGTGACTGGGGTATTCTAAGAATTTTTCTTACCCCTTGGTTTCGAGTGTGGTCCTAAAAAATCTCAGTTCGAAGGGCTATATACCCCTTCCCCTTAGCCCTACGCCTTCAAGCTAAAGAGAATTGGGACAAGGAGAAGGGCTAAGGGGTATAATTGGGATTGGGCCTTAATTACAGTAACTCGTCAGTTTTGTAAGTAAGTCCACAGTTGACAGGTCAAGTGTGTTCATTTCCTCACCCTCTAGATTAGCTTTGAGTCCTGCGGGATCCTCAAAATTACAGCCTTTCAGGGTAGCCCCTTCTGCATTGGTGCACAGCATTTTCACGCCCTGTAAATTGGCACCCTGGTAAAATAAAAACACAGGCAGAAAGAGAAAATCAGCATCACAGAGCAACAGAAGAAATAAAACAACAAATGAAGAACAAAGAGAGTCTAAGCGGAGCGATAAAATAAATCTACATTTTAGATTCATTAGATTATTTAGCTTCTAGTAAGTAAGAAAAGTATTTTTGGGCAGTGCAGTAATAAAGCTGTAATTTTATTGCCAATTTTATTGTATTTTTAAATGGTCTAAACTGTAATTCAAATAATGCAAAAACATATTTTTAAGGTTTTAATTCTTTTATTTATTTTTCTTATTAATAAAAATAATTAAATATGGCAGGTATTTTATCAAATAAAAAAGGGAGTCTGCTTGTATTTAAAAAAAAAAGAATAGCCTAAATCAGTGTTTCTCAACCACGTTCCTGGAAGACCACCAGCACTGCATGTTTTGAATGTCTCCTTTGTCTCTCACACCGATGACAGCTCTTTCAGTCTCTGCTAATGAGCTGATGATCTGATTCAGGTGTGTTTGGTTAGGAGACATGGAAAATGTGCAGAGCTGGTGCTCCTCCAGGAACGTGGACATGGGCGTTGCTAGGCCTATTTTAGGGGGGCTGTAGCCCACCTATATTTCTACTCAGCCCCCCTAAAACTTTTGCTATTAGCTCATAAACCGTACACTAAATTATCGCCTCTGTCCTCTTTAATTTGATAAGAAAAGAGCGGCAGAATTCGGCTCCTCCCCGTTTTTTGTTTTTCATTTGATCAGCAAACCACAGCCGTGGACAGCGAGAGAACGAGGTGTGTGTTTATTGATAAATTGTTATAATATCTGCTTATTTGCAGTTCTTTGATTTAAATAACCTTTATCACCTGTATCCCAATGTCACGGAGGAGCAGTCGGGTTTTCTCGGCGTTCACCTCATCAGCTTAGCTATTTCCTCCAGCGAAATATGTAACTCTTAACGAACATTACGCTATTTTTATTTCAAAATGAACTACCAATATTAAACACTTTACAGTTCGTGTGGCATTAACTATACCATACAGTCTTGCACAGAAAGGATTAAACACAGTGACAGAACCACTAAGAGAATGTACTCATTATAACCGTCACTGAGTCACTGACAGAGATAAAAACATCATGTGTTGTCTAGTATTTAAAAAATACTTTTTATTTATTATTATTCAGATCGTGAAATATGTGAATTAGCCTGTAAGTTTAAAAATCTATATTTATATGTCATTTAATTAGAAAAGTGGCAGTTTATTTATTTAATACATGAAAACAAAAAATGCATTTGAATATAGAAAGTGGTTTTTACTACAGTAAACAGGGGGGTTGAGCCTATTTGGCTTATTCAGAACTCAAATAGCTATGCCTGTCTATGTAATACAGTGGAATACTAGTATACAAGCCATAATAAACAAACATTTTTAGTGTATTACTATCAAATTACTACTTATAAATGTAATATTAGGCTTTAAATATATATAATTTATTTTTTTTACCTTATAAGAAGCTGAGCCCCCCTAAAAGGAAAATCCTAAAATCGCCCCTGAACGTGGATGAGAAACACTGGCCTAAATGAGTGATTTAATTTATGAATCTTTTTCCTGCTTACTGATGTACATAAACATGATCAAAATAACTCATCTGCATAATCCCCACCCACCCATGAAAAACAAAACAGACTTGGCCACCTGACTAATCAGAGCATAGTTGGCTTATGGGAGGGGGAGGGGCTTATAGACCTTAAGCAACAAATTGATTCAAATGAACCATTTCAAAATCATTGCACAATGATTCTAATATTATATAAATATTCTGAGAAAATAGCAATGATTTCTGAGCTTAGATGTATTTAAATCTTTTGTAGAGGAGTCCAACACAATATTAGTGACCTGCTCTTAAATACTGCATTGTCTTTTACCTTAATCTGAGTATTTCAGAAACTGCTGATCTACTGGGATTTTCATGCACAACCATCTCTAGGGTTTACAGAGAATGGTCCAAAAAAAGAGGAAATATCCAGTGAGCGACAGTTCTGTGGGTGCAAATTCCTTGTTGATGCCAGAGGTCAGAGGAGAATGGCCAGACTGGTTCCAGCTGATAGAAAGGCAACAGTAACTCAAATAAGCACTCGATACAACCGAGGTCTGCAGAAGAGCATCTCTGAACGCACAACACGTCCAACCTTGAGGCGGATGGGCTACAGCAGCAGAAGACCACACCGGGTGCCACTCCTGTCAGCTAAGAACAGGAAACTGAGGCTACAATTCACACAGGCTCACCAAAACTGGACAATAGAAGATTGGAGAAACGTTGCCTGGTCTGAAGAGTCTCCATTTCTGCTGCGACATTCAGATGGTAGGGTCAGAATTTGGTTCAATGTACTCAAATGGCCTCAATAGTCACCAGATCTCAATCCAACAGAGCACCTTTGGGATGTGGAGGAACGGGAGATTCGCATCATGGATGTGCAGCCGACAAATCTGCAGCAACTGCATGATGCTATCATGTCAATACGGAGCAAAATCTCTGAGGAATATTTCCAGTACCTTGCTGAATCTCTGCCATGAAGGATTAAGGCAGTTCTGAAGACAAAAGGGGTCCAAGCGACACTAGTAAGGTGTACCTAATGAAGTGGCCGGTGAGTATTTTAATACATTTTTTTAAATCTGTAAAATCAACCTTAGTCCTGATCAAAACTACTAAATCTTTTTAAAAATGCAGGACTTTGACTATTTAATTGTCAAGTTCAACCTTTTTTTTTTTTTTTTAAATATGGCAGCAGGTAAATCCTCACATCTAGGTTGGCGCTGGACAGGTCTGCCCGCTCCAGGTTGGTTCCACAGAGGTTGGCATGAGTGAGGTTACAGCGGCTGAGGTTTGCCATCTTAAAGTTGATGTAACGCAGGTCAAGACGAGACAGATCCGTCCCGCTGAAATTCAGGCCCTGGGAGAAACAGAACACACTGAAATAATGCACAACTACGCCTGGTTTCCACTGAGCGCTACACTACAATAGAGTACAAAATTAATTTCCGGTTTCCATTTGGCCTCCAACGATTATGAAAACACTTTAATCGAGATTAAACGATTATTGCGTCATCCCGCCTATGCACAATGACGAACGGGTGGGTCGACTTATTAGTTTGTGTAATACTATGGAGCTTAAAATATGCCAAAATAATCTGAATTATTTGAATTATTAACAGTTATAATTGAATTTTAGAATATTGAATTTGATGGGGTGGCACGGTGGGTCAGTGGTTAGCACTGTCGCCTCACAGTAAGAAGGTCGCTGGTTCAAGCCCCGGCTGGGTCAGTTGGTGTTTCTGTGTGGAGTTTGCATGTTCTCCCCGTGTTGGTGTGGGTTTCCTCCGGGTGCTCCGTTTTCCCCCACAGTCCAAACACATGTGCTATAGGGGAATTGATGAACTAAATTGGCTGTAGTGTGTGTATCTGTGTGTATGAGTGTGTATGGGTGTTTCCCAGTACTGGGTTGCAGCTGGAAGGGAATCTGAAGTTTGAAAATAGGTCTATAAAAATCTGACTTAAAAAAAAATAAAAAATAAAATCAGTTGTCTTAAATGTCAGATGTTCAATATTCAAGTTTATTTATTCATTTTCCTTCGGCTTTGTCCCTTTAATCACCAGGGGTTGCCACAGTGGAATGAACCACCAACTTATCCAGCATATGTTTTACACAGCGGATGCCCTTCCAGCTGCAACCCAGTACTAGGAAACACCCATACACTCTCGTTCGTTCATTTGCGCGCGCGCACACACACACACACACACACACACACACACACACACACACACACACACACACACACACACACACACACACACACACACACACACACACACACACACACACACACACACACACACACACACACACACACTCTACGGCCAATTTAGCTTACCCAATTCCCCTATAGCGCATGTGTTTGGACTGTGGGGGAAACCGGAGCACCTGGAGGAAACCCACGCCAACACAGGGGAAAACATGCAAACAGAAATGCCAACTGGCCCAGCCAGGACTCGAACCAGCAACCTTCTTGCTGTGAGGCGAGTGCTAACCACTGAGACACCGCAATATTCAAGTTAAGAAATTTAAATTCAAATTAAGAAATTCAAAACTATTTTTAATGACATACCTGTATAATATTCAGTTTTATTAAAATTACAATTTTAAATTATTGAAACTAATAATTTAAATTTAGATTGTTTTGGCCTTATTTAGCTCCATATAATACATGCTGCAGTGAATCAAATTTATGTATTTATTTAAATTACATCTAATTTATTAATAAAACATTTACGTTTTCAATGTTTTGAGGCATATTTAGTGTATTCTGACGAACATTAACATCTAATTAGCTTTTTCAGAGGTTACTATAAATCAAACTATACAAAATATGCAGCTAATTTGACTTTATTTTTAGGCTATATGTAGATACAAACAGCTATTCTACAAGAAAATTATTTTTGAATGTCTTGCACAGACTTATTGGCTCGATTATTAGACCCGTCACAATAATCAATATATGGACTTACCTCACAACACTCACACACACATATATATATATATATATACATCTCTATCTCTATTGGAGGTGTCAGTGTGGTTAATAAACACTATAGTATTTACTATAAATGACTAGTATATTATCATGTGGGTGTCTGACGACTGAAAATAGATCTGGTAGCAGATATCACAGCCTCTGGTACTCTTTACCTTTCACTTTTGTGTTAACATTTATTATTATTTATTTAGGATATGCATTTTCACACTCTGACTCTAATGCCTCATTATTAAACTGTTAAAATGACTATAAGTAAATGAAATATTCTTAAGAAGAAAATATGATGTGTTCTTTGGAAGAGTGCACTTGCATTGTGGTGATATTATATTGTCATTCTGGCACTATATAATGGCATAAATTGGTCTTAAAAATGACAATAATATTATTTATTGCAATATATTTTGCTGAAATATATCATACAACAAAAAATAGATATCATGACAGGCCTAGCAACTATGCATTCACAATGGTACGAACCATTATAGGGGTGGTCAAATGAATATTTATTTTATCTATTATTTAAATTAATAATATTATTTAAGATACAGACCAGAGAAAACCATTTCTCACTATTAAAGGGATGACTCCTGGTATGGTACGGTTTGCATTTTGGCACTTCTTACAGTGGAAATGTAAAATAAATGCATATTCTTGTGTATTCTATCAACCATACCGCTCAGTGTAAACCAGCCACTAAATTAAACTAACCAATAAAAAAAGACTCCTCCTACCTGACAGCGAAGCTCAGATTTAGTCGGAGTGGCAAGAAGAAAACGCACAAACTCTTTCCGAGAAATCGGTGAATGATCATCAGGAGGCTGGGAATTCTGAAGGAAAAAGGAGACATCCCTGTTATTATGGCCATATTAAATAAGTCACTACTGTACCTTATTCATGTCTATTTTTTTACCTTAATAACACCTTCGAGCTGCTCAGCGAGTCGTTCGATTCCAAAGAAACGAGCTTCTTCCAGAACGCCTGAACAAATAATGTTGCACAGGTGCTCATTTCACATGCAGAGAGGTTAGCCAATCGTAACAGAGCTCATTTGCATATTAGAAAGTTAAAATAATTGGAGTAAAAAATATAAAAGGGAGTCTGCTTATATCTAAAGAATCGCCTAAATGAGTCGTTATATTGATGAATCTTTTTCCTGCTACTGATCTACATTAGGGTTGTCACGATACCATCAACTCAGGCCACGATACTATCCAAGCTAAAAGTATCACGATACCAACTCAAATCTACAAAATAAAGCAAATTGTCAGAAATACTATATTTTATGTGTCATAATACTTAAATTCAATTCTCTTATTACTGAAAACGTATTATTTGTACAGACTTTCTCTGCTTTTTTTGTGTATACTAGGGTTGGGCCGATAGACAATGACATCGTCCATCGCCGATGGCCGATAGACATCACAATGCTGAGCTGGCGTCGCCGATCCTCCACCCCGCCCCCGTCGCAAACCAGCTCGTGAAAAAAAACACACTCAGGCCCCGTTTACAATTATACAGCTTAGTATTAAAATGGCATTTTAGAACGAAAATGATCCACGTCTTTTCTGAACAGCCCTCCCATCTACTGAAAACGCACATCACGTGGCCACACACACACACACACACACACGTCTGAGCTCCAGAGAACACTGTACATCGGACAGTTTATCAAGGATGTATCGCTGGATCGTGTCTCACTATAGTTTTTAAACGTGATATTTAATTAATCTTGTCTCTATCCAGGGCTTAATTTGTGCCGGAACATGCCGAATCCGGAACCGCTAAAATCTGATCCGGCACCTCATTTTACCAATCTCCCTCCTCAACCGCCCTCCTCCCCTGTCCGCTGTTCATTTTCACTTTCTTCCGCGACTCTCCAACCCTCTTCACATTCATCAGCGACACCCCAGTGCCGCTCACTTTCGTCTGCGAGACCCCCGCGGCGATCACTTTCGTCCGCGACACCGCTCCGCCATCCACCTCACCTGTGACACAGATCACTGCCTACTCATGCTAGAGTCCCCCGGAAAAAGTGATTGACAGGTGGTAATTTGTGTGTAACTTATCTTTATTTATTTATGATTTGGTTATGGGTAAAACAAAGAGCAGGTAGTTGAAACGGTAGGCTACAAATAATTAATTCGTTATTAATTAATTAATTATTCATAAATAATCAATTCACCTCCCCTATGAAGACAATTCCATTGTCCATCCCGATGTTTCACATTAGACATCGTACGATGCTAAATTGGTCAACATCGCCCAACCCTAGTATATACTGTGACTCTTTTGTTGTTATTGCCATAACAATAATAATAATAATAATAATAAACAATTGATCACGCCATATGATAGTCATGACTGCAGCAAACTATGACCCCTATGCAGACAGTTGTTTGAGCATTTTGGTGACTTTTCCACATGCAACATATTGTAAAACAGTTAATGACAATACTACTGTTTACAAACTACAAGGGCACCACCAGTATTTTGGAGCCTTAGTGTCGCAGCGCTACCGAAGTACCAGTAAACCATGCAACCCTAATCTACATCATGATCAAAGTAACTCATCTGCATAATCCTCACCCATCAGTGACATATGAACACTCATTTCATTTCTGACATGGAATAGATATGCAAAGACCAATATAATACAGCCTTGGCCAGCTGACCAATTAAAGCAGAGTTGGTTTAAGGATGGGGGAGGGGCTTCAGAAATGGATTCAAACTAACCATATCAAAATCAATGCAAAATTATTCTAATACTATATGCATATTCTGAAAAAATGACAATGATTTCTGAGCTTAGAAGCATTTAAATCTGTTGTAGAGGACTCCAACACAACATTACGGCACTTTATAATACCATGTTACCTAAATATTGCTTTGTCTTTTGTGTTTTTTGACTTTTAAAAGTGCCAGTAGCCATTGATTTCCCTTTTATCAAACTTACTACTCTTTCATTATGTTCGGGAGGAAAAAAAACACTGAATTAAACTGCTGAGAAATGTATTACTACTAAATGTTTTTAAAATGCAGGATTTTGACTCTTTAATTGCAAAGTTCATAACGTCACTGATTTAGGAAAAAAAAAAAAAAAAACACAAAATGACTTATTAATATAAAAGGTAACTTTGGACTCAATATAATTTTACCTTTTAATCACAGTTTTGGACATGTGAACGAGAAGTAACAACCTTGACTTTAAGGCTTTGTTAGTTTTTGTTCAGCATCAGATTGAAAGTTTTTCTCTCCCTCATTTACAGCGGGTGGCTGTTTTGCCCCATTTCCTTGCATTATAATGAAATTTTTACAACTAAAGTTTATATTTTTTGTTGCACATTGCATGTGTCTTTTTCTTTGTCCCGCCTTCTTGTGTTGTTTTCTGTTATTCCATAGGCTGTTGTTCGCGGAGGCCTATAAATAGGAACTTCAGGCAGGCTTCGGGAAGCTCATTTGTGGTGCGGCGGTTGCTGGGAGTAGAGCTCCTGGATTTCCCTTACCCCTCCGGCCGACGACCAACCTTTAGTCTTGTACAACTGTTCATGTACTGTATGCTTACATCTTTTTGAGAGTTTGAGCTTGTAGTGGTGGCCTGCCTATTTATTTGATTACTTTTGACTTTATGTTTAGGGAGGAAGGTAAGCTTCCTGTATTTTTCTTTAAATATTTATTGATAATTTAGTTTATTTACTTTGTAGATTCTTTTGTTTGTTATTTTGGCCTGTGGCCACCCTGAAGAGATGCTCATTTAAAATGACTATTTTTCTATAACAAATCTATTCAATTACTCTGAACGGAGTGTCCGAGTTTGGTTGTCGACCGAAGGGGATCTTTTGCATTTAGTTTTTTTTTTCATTAAGTTTGGGAAATCCACCACCCACAACAGTTTTTTCGGTTTATTATGCCCATGCTGTTTTCTCCCTAGACTTGGGGCATTTAAACAGCCTTGATGTTGGGGGTTTTCCCTATTGGGAAGAGATAAAATTTAAATTTTTACTGTTGGATCATCAGTTGGCAGCATTAACCCTTTAGACAGGCCTATGTGTGAAAAAAAGAGCTTAGTTTCAGGCTTTTATATGAAGTTCTATGGAGTATAACAGCAAATTTTAGTGTGCATGCATAAATACACTAATTATGTTTTTTGTTAACTCCATGTAGTTCTGAGCTGCTTGGTGTCATGGCTTTGCAATCCGAAAGATAATGGAAATAATGTAAGTCAATGGAGCAAAAACAGCAACATAACGAAAGTTTAGTAAACTTGCACAGTGTATGGTTTAGGGTTTTTTTTTTTTTTTTAAAGCCTTGCTTTTTAAAGCATTTTCTCAAAATTTGTGTCAAATTATTGCATTTGCTGAAACAGAGAAAGTTGTGGCCAAATTAAGACTCAAAATCACCCTAGAGTGGATGAAAAAGTCCCTAAGTTGTAATTAAAAATCTGTTTAATTGTTGCATTGAAGAAAATGTCACCAACATCTTGTATGACCTGATGGTGAATAAATTACCAAGTTTATCCCCGGTTTCACAAACAAGGTTTAAGGCTAGTCTTGGATTAAATTGCATGTTTGAGCTGTCTCAACTGAAAATAACTCAGAGCGAGATGTCTTAAAATATGGCAGTATCATTTTTTGTCTCCCATGCACACCAGTAATGTATTTTTCTTAGGCCATTTTTATAAATGTGGCGTAAATAGCCTAATTTAACTAAGGTCTAGTCCTGGCTTAAGCTAAACCTGGTTTGTGAAACTGGGCCTACATGTGTTTTTTAAATGAACTGTCCCTTTAACATACCTCAAGAAACCAATAGCATGCAAAAAAAATGATGTGTAGCATATGTTAATTTGTTTTCATTTTCTGCATCTCACCGAGCAGATTAATGCCATCATTAATAATGAGCTGTCCGTGTCTCAGGTAGTTCAGTATGGGCTCAAAGTAATCCGGGCTGCGATCGATGAGATACGCTCCTTGCTCGTCCTGTTTGTTCCCCCAAACATCTGAAACAATAATAATACAATTAATAAATGCTGTAAGACTCAAATGCATGAGCAAATGAGATTTTCTGAACATCATAGACAGGATGAACAATCACCTTTGTCTCTGAACATGTGAGCCAACATACTCTCTGTTTCCTTGACCAAAGTGCTCCTAATAAAAATCACAGAAAAGTGTTTGTTAAAACCATCAGACATTAATGTGTAAAAAATGTTAAAACACAAACTAAATCCACATAAGATTTGTAACGTAAAATATATTTAGAAATATGATTATTTGTATTATTTTATAAAATTTTAGCTAAGGGCGACACGGTGGCTCAGTGGTTAGCACTGTCGCCTCACAGCAAGAAAGTCGCTGGTTTGAGTCCCGGCTGGGTCAGTTGGCATTTCTGTGTGGAGTTTGCATGTTGGCGTGGGTTTCCTCCGTGTGCTCCAGTTTCCCTCACAGTCCAAACACATGCGCTATAGGTGAATTATTGAAATAAATCAGCCGTAGTGTAATGTGTGTGAATGATTGCGTATTGATGTTATGAATTAACCTAAAAGAAATGTATTTTAAAAAAACCTTATAGAGATAAAAAAAATACCAAATGATCAAAATAAATAATCTATAACAATCTCAATAACATGATATATACAGAAATCAGAGAGTTAAAATACCTTTTAAGATCTTTCTTAAGACATTTTCTATACATTCTAACCCCTTATCACCACTTCAACCGGTAACATTGGTGATATTTTAGCTTACAGTATATTTATTAAATACTGATTGCAAGAAGCATTATTCATATAATGAATAAAAGTGATGATCCAGCAGGGGGCGCCTATAGAACAGCAGGACTAACAGTATTGCCTTGGTTACTGCAGTAAACAGCATATCAGGATTTTTTTCAGTTTCATAAACTACAGAGCATCCCAATATTCTCAGATTACGTCCGGTAAAATCATTATATTATTACATAATAAAAAATGATGCAAAATGTAATACCATGTAAAATAGCATACTATAATAAGGCTTTTAAGGCCTTAAATTTCTCTAAATTGATTTATCAACTTTTACTTATCTACTTTTAAGACCCCACTGACACAGTGAATAAAATTTAAATAACACTGAAATACATGAATATAAAATTCATAAAAGAATATTTCCTCCATAATTTTCATTAGTGTTTTTTTTTTACATTTAAAAGCTTAAATTTATTAAAAATTATTAGCCCATGTCCTTCATTTGTATTCCTTTTTATATTTTTTCCCTTTATTTTTTTGCCAAATACAAATGACATGTTTATACAGAGACATATTATTTTATATAAACCCACTTAACAAATTCTAAATACACTGCCTAATGAAAGATAGTAAAAAAGTAATAATAATAATAATAATAATAATATTAATATTAATAATAATAATAATAGAAAAAACTTTTATAAAATAAAAAATAAAATAAAATAAAATAAAAATAAAATAATAATAATAATAATAATAAATAAATAAATAAATAAATAAATAAATAAATAAATAAATAAAACAATAATGGGTGACACAATCAGGGATAATGCTGTGCTATCTTACAATGGTAGGCTAACATAGACTAAACATGAGGGACAGAGAAAGAAAGGACTCCAGAATAAAAAGATTACAGTTACATACAAGACAGTCACATTAGTCCCCAGGAAGTACATTTATAGCAGAGAAATATGATAATAAGGGTTGCCAAACATATGAGAATTTGCTAAAACCTCTAATTGAATATTGATTTTTATCAAGTGTAGATATAACATCAGATCTTAAAGCCAGTGTGATGCTTTAGGTGTTTTCATTAGTGTATTTAAACTTTTCGCTTTATTAACAATTCCTATTTTTCTCAGTTATGAATATAATGTTCAACACACAAAGCAAGTTTAAAAAAAATCACAATTATTTTTAACAACAAACCCTATTTAATAGCTGGAGAAAAAAAATCTCTCAAATGGCATAAAAAAAATACAAATAATATTTCTATAAGTATATAATTTATAATTTTATAATACAAAAAAAATAATAGACTGAAATAAGCAAAAATATTCTGTCAACCTCTTTATTTACATTGTTATATAGACATGTATATAGAAATTAAATGCATTTTAAATGTATTTTAATATACGCATCAAGTTTAAATTTCTTTTCAGCTTAGTCCCTTTATTCATTAGGAGTCGCCACAGCGGAATGAACCACCAACTTATCCAGCACATGTTTTAAGCAGGGGTTGCCCTTCCAGCACTGGGAAACACTCATACACTCACACCTACAATACGGCCAATTTAGTTTACCCAATTCCCCTATAGGGCATGTGTTTGGACTGAAACCAGAGCACCTGGAGGAAACCCACGCCAACACGGAAAGAACATGCAAACTCCACACAAAAATGCCAACTGGCCCAGCGACATTCTTGCTGTGAGGCGAAAGCGCTACCCACTGTGCCACCGTGTCACCCCAAGTTTAAATAATAAAGTTAAATAATTCAGTAACACTTACAATAAGGTTGTATTAGTTAATGCATTACTAAAATAAACAAATAATGAACAATACACGGATTACAGTATTTGTTCATGTTAGATATTTTTAGATAACTAACAATGATCAACTGTATTTTCATTAACTCACAGCACATTAACTAATGTTAACAAGCATGACTTCTGATGTAAATAATGCATTAGTAAATGTTGAACTTTGATTAATAAATGCTGTACATCTGTTGTGCATAATTAGTTCATGTTAGTAAATGCATGTAATGAAACCTTATTGTAAAGTCTGACCAACAATTCAATAATAAAAATGATTATTTCACATCACCATAACGAGAATGAAATGTTAAGACTTGGCATGCAAATAGTCAAGAAATGGTTTGACATGACGTTTGTGATGATAGTGATTCTGGATTGCAGTAAATGAGCTCAGTGTTTAGTGTGCAGTGAATCACCGTGTGGTTGTGAACAGTCGGCCTCCAACATTGAGTGTGATCCAGTCTGTGTGAGCCCAGGAATTAAACTCGTGCACACTCTCTGGGTTATTTGGTGGATCTGCAGGAAATTATCCAAATAAGAGAAATTATAATACAGGTCTGTTGAAAGCTTCATTCTGATTGGTTGATGGGCAAGTGTGCCATTTTGTTCAGATAAACGCACAGCTAAAGTAGTTCCAGCAGGTTTTGGGTGCATTAGAGTGCCATATCACTAAACTGAATGTTTATTTATACGTCAAACCCCTGTAAATACACAATTTACACCAGCAATGTCTCTATGCCGACGTTTTGTATTACTTAGAGATGCTTATACCCTGAAAATACAGTTGAGGTCAGAATTATTAGCCCCCCTAAATTATTAGCCCCTCTGTACATTTTTTTCCTCCAACTTCTGTTTAACAGAAAGAAGATTAGTTTCAACACATTTCTAAACATAATAGTTTTAATAACTCATTTCTATTAACTGATCTCTTTTATCTTTGCCATGATGACAGCACATAATATTTTACTATCGATATTGCAATGTTATCATTCACAACAGTCACATCGCAGGATACGCAATGTTGAGTCCGGACTATAGTTTGTCATTTGCATGTGTTGTTTGGGTCTGTGACTGTTTTAAAAGCATTCATGCACAATAAATTGCACCCATTTGTAACTCTATTAAATGATCAATTTTATTGAATTATTTATACAATGTATTATTTTACATTTGATTATGCAATTACCTGAACAATAATAGACTCCTTAGAAAATCATAAAACACTGTTTAATTAATTTGGATATTTTACTTTGTTATATTTAACTGTGCTTCTAGATTGTTTAGTATATTTTATGCACATGCACTGCCCTACAGAATCATCCCAATCAATCTAAAACCATAAACCGGGTGAAATACCTGGCAATTAATGAAGCTCAGACTGTGGTAATAAAGTTATAGAAGAGAATCATTCCCTGCCCTTCCTCTCCTGTAGGCATGGGACGATAACCTTTTTCAAGGTATACCGCTGTTTGGAAAAGTCAAGGTTATCATACCGCCAAACTTTTCTCTAATACCATTCCTAAGGCATGTGTAAGATTTTTATTTACATTTGTTTTTTTAACAACAGCATCTTCAACAGAAAAGATATCCAAAGATGCCATTTTAAATCTGTGTTTTGAAACCAATGAAGACAGCAGGGGTCAATGATTCATTTTCATTATTTAGCCTGGCAAGTTTACTGCTCCAAAATATTATAAATGTTTCTCAAAATAAAATATATTGTGTTCAAAGGGGAAAAAACTTTTAATTTTTTACCCAGACATTTAAAAAGAATATATTTTAGAGCAGTAATCACAATACCGTGAAACCATGATATTTTTTATCCAAGCTTATCATACCGTCAGAATCTTATACCGGCCCATGCCTACTCTCCTGTTGTCTCAGACAAGTCATTAGTAGAGTTTCCACCTTTAAATTGTTGGGTGTGCAAATATCCACTGATTCATCACAGGATGCCCATTTAAAGTACATGAATTCGAAGGTGCATCACATAATATACTATCTTTGTGAAGCCAAAAAAGCAGTCTTCCTTGTGATGTTTTAATGCAAGTGTAATTGACCTTTACACAGAGATGTGTAGTAACGAAGTAGAAACTACTTCACTACTGTACTAAGTACTAAAAGGTTGTATCTGTACTCTACTGGAGTAATTGTTTTTTCTCCTACTTCTACTTCAGTACATATTTTCGATGAGCTTAATACTTTTACTCAAGTAGATTTTTTATGTGTTTGCATAGTTACTCGTTACAATTATAAAAATGTTACGAATCAATCATCATTGATCAGACGATCAAAGAAGACAGTGCTGCCTGCCCTGCATTGAGAGCACTTTAGTTTGTTTTAGACATGGAAAACCCAGAAATTCCACCTTCAACTCCTTCACTTTCAACTGTTCGTGGCGATGAGGAAAAAGACCACCCGTGACCCTATTTAAAGCCAATGTTTGCATATGTCGGAGTGAAAGACAGTTCATATAGAATGAAGTGCATACTCTACCGTCGGATTTGAAGAAACATGTCAAGTTAAAGATAATATAATACACAAAACAGCAGTTTGAGCTATCCATAAGAGCTACATAAGTTAACTACCATTAGCTACCCGCGGTTCATATCATGCTGCAATGTTCACATAACGTTACCTGTCTATCATAAAGGCTGTCACGCTGAATGATGTTTTTGACCCATCATATATATATATTATATATTATATATATATATATATATATTTATTTATATTATAAATTGAACCATGGTTCTTTTTGTTCTGCTTAATCCTGTGCCCCAAACAAGATATTTAAAATAAACAAAACAATATGTCTTTTGACTGCTTTTTTAAAAATAACTACATAATGCAATACTTGTACTTTCACTTTCAGTACTTGAGTAGTACATTTTTAAATAAACTACTTGCAATACTTAAAGGTGCAGTATGTAAGTTTGACACACAGTGGATTGAAACTAGGTATTGCACTCCTGATCATAATAAAAAGTACGCTGGGATGCCAGATTGAGTACAGGAGCGAGTGATTTAAACGTGTTCTAAATAAAAGCATCGACACGCGATAGAGGGAATATTTTCCATATTAAAAGTAGTTTTTGTCCTAACCAACACCTCGAATTGATATATTAGAAATGGCTTCTATTTCTCACAGCTGAACAACAGAAACCTATGACAGCTAGATCACCTCAGGTAA
>CAIGQS010000169.1:5000-20000 GCA_903798195.1 Danio kyathit
TGTTAGCAGGGCTGATGATCAGTGTGTGTGTGTGTGTGTGTGTGTGTGTGTGTGTGTGTGTGTGTGTGTGTGTGTGTGTGATTGGCCTGCAGCTGTACAGTTATGCTGAGCAACAGTAGTGTAGGAGCGCTGCGATGCGCGGTGAGGACACACAGGCAGAGGAGCCCCGGGGATGATCTCCCTCCACACTGCACTCACCCTCTGACGAGGAGCGACTGATACTGACAGACCTCGATCATCATTCAGGAGAGCCTAACATACACATCGGTGCTCAGTGCACTGCTGATAAATGTGTGTTGTGATGATGTCACTGGAGTTATTTTTACACACACACACACACACAAACACACACACACACACACACACACACACACACACACACACACACACACACACACACACACACACACACTATAAATATCTGTTTCTCCTCCTCGTGTCGTCACGGACTTTTTTTTCCCTTCAGGTCTGTGGTTGAGCTTCCCTGAGACTATAAAAGACACGGGTCATCACACACTCTCATTCACACACACTCTCTCTCTCTCTCAGACACACACCGCAGAGATAAGAGCTCCAGCGCCGCTGACTGACCGCCGGTAGCCGACCCTGACCCGCTGCGCCCGGCTGATGCTGAGCCTGGAGGGGTTCCTGATCATCTGTGTGTGTGAAGAGTGTGTTCTTCAGCAGCAGCGAGTGTGTTCTCCTCATCCTCCGTGTGTAAGGAGTGTGTGTGAGGATGAGCTGCGGAGACTCGGGCATCAGGAGGATCCTCCGCGCGTCCAAGCGCTTCAGGTCAGTGCGGGCGTCACATTACAGCACAGATCTGTGCGCGTTCTGTTCGCGTTTATTGACGCATTTTCGGGAGGACAGATTTGTACTCACTAGTGAGCAAAACCCCTTCCGAGGACACCCTGATGTGTGAAACTGACAGACAGAGTTAGTGTTTGTGTAAATATTAAAATACTGAAAGTTTCTGTCAGGCTCAGCTCAGGTGATCAGTAAACTACAGAAGCCCAGCAGTTATCCCCATTTACACAACTAACTAAGCACGCCTGTGTGTGTGTGTAATTTAGTTTTTTTGAGTGTGTGTGTTTGTGTTGTTTGAGTGTCTCTGTGTGTACATTTAGGATTAGATCACTGATAATCAGAGATCTATAATTCTCTCTCTCTCTCTCTCTCTCTCTCTCTCTCTCTCTCTCTCTCTCTCTCTCTCTCTCTCTCTCTCTCTCTCTCTCTCTCTCTATATATATATATATATATATAGGTCTATAATTGGTAAATTATTGGTGCCTGTGTGTGTGTGTGTGTGTGTGTGTGTGTGTGTGTGTGTGTGCACTTGCATGGGTTAAAAACAAAGGAACAATTTTGAGTTTGGTTAACCATATTTGACTATACTCATTTCACTACATTGATGCATTGTAGATGTATTATAGATGCATTATAGATTTATTATAAGATGTGTTATGGATGTGTTATGAATGCGTTATGTATTATGGATGTGTTATGTATGTGTTATAGATGTATTATAGATGTATTATAGATGTATTATAAGATGTGTTATGGATGTGTTATGCATGTGTTATAGATGTATTATTGATGTGTTATGGATGTATTATGGATGTGTTATAGATGTATTATTGATGTGTTATAGGATGTTTTATGCATGTGTTTAGATGTATTATTGATGTGTTATGGATGTGTTATGCATGTGTTATAGATGTATTATTGATGTGTTATGGATGTATTATGGATGTATTATGGATGTGTTATAGATGTGTTATGGATGAGTTATAAATGTTTTATAGATGTGTTATGGATGCGTTATGAATTCATTATGGATGTGTTGTGGATTCATTATGGATGTGTTATGGATGTATTATAGATGTATTATAGATGTGTATGGATGTGTTATGCATGTGTTATGCATGTGATATGGATGTTTTATGGATGCGTTATCGATGTATTATGGATGCATTATGGATGTGTTATAGATGTATTATGGATGTGTTATAGATGTGTTATAGATGTATTATAGATGTATTATAGATGTGTTATAGATGTATTATAGATGTATTATAGATGTGTTATAGATGTATTATAGATGTATTATAGATGTATTATGGATGCATTATGGATGTGTTATAGATGTATTATAGATGTATTATGGATGCATTATGGATGTGTTATACATGTATTATAGATGTATTATGGATGTGTTATGGATGTGTTATAGATGTATTATAGATGTATTATAGATGTATGATATATGTGTTATAGATGCATTATGGATGTGTAATAGATGTATTATGGATGTGTTATAGATGTATTATAGATGTATTATGGATGTGTTATGGATGTGTTGTAGATGTATTATGGATGTGTTATGGATGCATTATGGATGTGTTATGCATGTGATATGGATGTTTTATGGATGTGTTATGGATGTGTTATAGATGCATTATGGATGTGTTATAGATGTATTATGTATGTGTTATGGATGTATTATAGATGTGTTATAGATGTTTTATGGATGTGTTATGAATGTGTTATGGATGTGTTATAGATGTATTTTAGATGTGTTATGGATGTATTATAGATGTGTTATGGATGTATTATAGATGTGTTATTGATCTGTTATGAATGTGTTATGGATGAGTTATAAATGTTTTATAGATGTGTTATGGATGCGTTATGAATTCATTATGGATGTTTTATGGATGTGTTATAGATGTGTTATAGATGCATTATGAATACGTTATGGATGCGTTATGAATTCATTATAGATGTTGTTACAGCGAATTCCTTGCTGAATTCGCTGTCCCCAGCAGGTAATGTTTTTAGACGCAGGACACTTGCTTGAATTTCGATCCATTTTTATTCTTGCTTCCAAAACATGTTCCAAAATAAACAACTTACAATGATTTCTCAATGTCCTCCAAAGGAGCGTTTGAAAACTGTGTCTCTACCCACTGGCATGCTTCTTGCTGATTAGGTTCAGCTGATATTGGCTCTCCTACAGTGCAGTGACTAGTATGCCCCATAGGTGGCAGCACAACAGCTGGCAAAAGGCAGGCCCAAAAATAATACGAAATAAATTAAATTAATTAATACATTACTATATCACAAATTCAGGGCTCCGACATCCGGCCCCTGATTGGGGATTCCACAATCATAACAAAATTTCCAAATTTTAAGGAGCCAAATATTATTCGATTTAATAATTCCACAAAGTCAAAATTTATATCCAATTTACATTGTAAAGAAAAACAATAATAATAATAATTATAAACTAGAAAATAAGTGGTTCAAAATAGAGGTAAACATTTAAATGTCCCCTTCTTATTTTCACACTATGAACCTTTCAATCAGTCTTTGTTGCCTATTTATTAGATTCTTCAGCCAACAGGCATAGTTTATGGATGGGTCTTTGTAGTGTACCCGTTTTGGTTTTCACTATAGCAACTCTTACAAGACCTTGGCTATCCGGTAGAGTCTTTAGGATCCTTCCCATTAACCACGAATTTCTTGGAGCAGTGTCATCAACTATGAGTACTAAGTCTCCAGGTAAGAAATTGTTTTTTATTTGTTGCCACTTACTTCTCTTCTGCATTAATAGAAGGTATTCTTTAATCCAGCGTTTCCAGAAAAGATCAGCAATATATTGTACCTGCTTCCATCTTCGTCGAGAGTATAGATCTTCCTTCTTGAAACATCCTGGAGGAAAATTTGGTTGTCGTTTTAGCTGAAGGAGATGATTGGGGGTTAGAGGTTCTAGATCGTTAGGGTCATTTGATATAGATGTAATGGGTCTGTCATTTAGGATCATTTCTACTTCACACATTGCTGTATGTAGGCCTTCATCATCAAGTATTTGTTCTTTGGTTACAGAATATAAAACCTTTTTTACTGATTTAATCAATCTTTCCCATACACCCCCAAAATGTGCTGCAGATGGTGGGTTGAATATCCAGTTCACTCCAATAGCAGTCAAATTTCTTGTAATCTTGTCATGTTTGAGTGTTTTCAATGTTTCCTGTAATTCCTTTTGTGCACCAATAAAATTAGTTCCTTGGTCTGTTCTTATAGTTGCAACTGGGCCTCTCCGGGCTATGAATCTTCTTATAGCATTTATACAGGAATCTGTATCAAGAGAACCTGCTATTTCCAGATGCACTGCACGTGATACAAGACAAGTAAAGATTACTCCATACCTTTTTACATGTGTTCGACCTCTTTTAATTTCCATAGGACCAAAGTAGTCTATTCCTGTGTTTGTGAAAGGCGGCAAGTCAGGGGTTATACGGTCTTGAGGTAAATTTGCCATCCTTTGTCTACCTACTTTTCCCTGCATACGTCTACAGAAGGTGCAGTGATGAATTATACTTCTTGCCATGTTGTTTGCACTAGGTAGCCAGTAGTGCTGAAGTAATTTGGACAGCATGTAATTTCTTCCTAAGTGGCCATAATTCTCATGAATGTGTTTTAAAATTAATCTAGAAACAGGAGAATTTTTAGGAAGAATAGTAGGACTTTTAATTTCCAGTGGCATTGCCAATTTGCCAAGTCTTCCTCCTACCCTGAGTAAGCCATTGTCAATGAATGGATTTAGATTGGCAATAGCACTTCTGTTTTTTACTGGATTTCCATGTTGAATGTCTTTGAGTTCTTCTTTGAAGTGCTGTTCCTGTACATATCGAATAATTGATTCTTCTGCATCTTTGAGATCTTCTACAGATAAATTTGATTCTGGGATTTGGTGTGCAACATTAGAATTTGGATCAGGGATTACCTTATTAGCTCTCCGTTTCTTTTTCAGGTTGGCTTTAAGGTAGTTCTTAAATTTCAGAATCCATCCAACAGCTCTCCTGAGCTTGTTCCATTGGGAATAGTATTCAATCAGCTTGTTTGTAGCAGGTTTTTGTTCATCCTTTACAGTCAGTGCATTGACAAAAATAGGTTTCTTGACCTCTGGGTCATCTGAGTCAATTGAATAGGTGATAGGCAAGTTAGAACAGTGATCCTCTTCTAATTTAAGGAGGTCTGGTCCATGTAGCCATTGTTTCATTTCTGTTAATGCACTGGCCTCTAGTCCTCGAGATGCACAGTCTGCTGGATTATCTTTAGATTTCACATATCTCCACTGATTAGGATTAGAAAGATCTCGAATAACAGAGAGTCTATTTGCTACAAAGGTGTGAAATCTAGAATGTTCATTGTTTATGTATTTGAGTATTAACTGACTGTCAGTCCAAAAGACAGATTTTCCAAAGGCAGGGAAAGTTCCCTTTTTAACATTCGATCGACACGTGATGCTAATGTAGCTGCTGTAAGTTCTAATTTGGGGATGGTAATTTGCTTAAGTGGAGCAACTCTTGCCTTGGCAAAAACAAATGATGTTTCGGTTTCATTCTTGTTATTGCTGTATCTGAGGTAGCTCACAGTTCCATAGCCACATTCACTTGCATCACAGAAGTGATGAAGTTGAACTGTTTTGAACTCTCCGAAATCTGAGGACTTTATGCATCTTGGAATTTGAAAATTAGATAGCCAGTCCCAGTCTTTGAACCATTTCTCCCATGGACCAAGCAAATTCTCTGGGATTTTCTCATCCCAACCACAACCTATTTTGCAAAGTTCTTGCAAAATTAGTTTTGCCTTTAAAGTAAATGGGGCCAGAAACCCAAGGGGGTCATACACAGAGTTTACCATTGAAAGTATACCTCTCCTGGTGGGATTTTTCCATTTTTCTTTGATGTTGAATGTGAACACATCTTCATTTGTATCCCATTCCACACCTAATGCATGTTCAACAGACAGTCTTTTCCTGTCCAAATTCAAGTCTTGAACTGGGTCTCCTTTTTCGGTTTCTGAGAGTGAGGATACAACAACTTTGCTGTTACTGACCCACTTGGTCAACTTAAATCCACCTTTAGCACATATTTCTTTAAGATTCTTGGCTAATTCACATGCTTGCTTCTCTGTTGCAGTGGATTTTAGGCAGTCATCTACATAGAAGTTGTATCTGATAGTATCTGCTACTTCTTTACCGTATGCATTTTCATTATCATCCGCTGTCCGTTGTAGAGCAAAATTGGCACAACTTGGTGATGATATGGCACCGAACAGATGAACTTTCATCCTGTGCTCTTCAAGGTTTGTTTCAAAATCACCATTAGGCCACCATAGAAATCTTAGAAAGTCAGTGTGGTCTGGAAGAACTCTAACTTGGTGAAACATATTCTGAATGTCCGCCATAAATGCAATTGGTTCGAGACGAAATCGTAAGAGAACTCCTATAAGATTGTTTGCCAAATCTGGTCCTTGAAGAAGTACCTTGTTAAGGGATACATCTTTAAAGGAGGAAGTGCAATCAAACACTACTCGTATAGTCTTTTTGCGTTTATGATACACACCATGATATGGTATGTACCAAACCTTTCCATCTGGTTTATCAAGCTGTTCTTGAGGAATTTTTTCTGCATATCCCTTTTGCAGCATATTTTCCATGAAATCTCTAAATTCCTTATGGTAGGCTTGTTCTCCCTTCAGCCTTTTCAGAAGACTTGTTGTCCGCTGAAGTGCCATCTGTTTGTTGTTGGGTAGCTTCACATCATCTTGGCGAAAGGGTAAAGGTAAATGGTAGTGATCATCTTTTAACATTACATTGTTGGACATAATCCTCATGAATCTCTTGTCCTCCAATGACATTTCTCTTTTTTCATCATAGAGTCTTTCTGAAAAGTCCAAATTGTACTGTCTAACCAATAGTTCTTCTATATTTGCAACTGA
Organism: Danio kyathit; assembly: GCA_903798195.1. Taxonomy (NCBI): domain Eukaryota; kingdom Metazoa; phylum Chordata; class Actinopteri; order Cypriniformes; family Danionidae; genus Danio; species Danio kyathit. The sequence continues at coordinate 11,790 of CAIGQS010000169.1, forward strand.
AATTCTGTTCACGGTTACTTCAGAAGCATTCACATTCTTCTCTCCACAGCCACCTAGAGGGCCATTAACTGTCCACCCAAGGAGAGTTCTTATGGCATATGGCCCATTGTTCTGACTATTTACTATTTGCCAGGGCTCCATTATTTTTGGATTATTAATACCAATTAATAGTTCAACCTCAGCATCAATTTCTGTCAATTTGACATCTTTCAGATAAGGCCATTTCATCAGATCTTTAGTAGTAAAAATATTTTCCTTAGAGACAGGAATGAGGTTTTGAGTATATACTTTGGATAAAGGAATAAATAAGTTTCCTTCTATATCACTAACCTCCAAGTCGTTTATCTCATAGGTTCTGACTGGCTTCTCTGTTGACATCGTCTTTAGCAGGATTTCAGTCTTTCGTCCATTTGCGTTGAGTTTTTCCATTAAGTTCTCAGTGCAGAATGTAGCTGAACTTCCAGGGTCTAAAAAAGCATAGGCAGTTACTATTTTTGTCCCTTTACCCATTTTTACCTGTACTGGCGTTATAGCAAGTGAGCATTCCTTCGCTCTTCTGCTGCATTCACCCAGAGAAACCAATCCACTGCTCACTGTAGTTTCATCTTGGAGACCCGTATTTGTGCTGAGAGTTTTTGCTTTAACACTTTGCCTTACACATTCCTTTTGCTCAGTTTTCTGTTCAATTTCTTCTTTTGTTTTATGTAGTAAAGTAGGATGTTTTTTCTTACAAATGTCACAAGTCATTCTTTTTTGGCAATTTTTGCTTAGGTGCCCTTTTGTCAAACAGCCAAAACACAGCCCTTTCATTTTCAAGATGTTTATCTTTTCATTGTTTGGTTGGTTTTTAAATTGTTGACAATTGGTGATTAAATGATTTCCATTGCAGGATAAACAACAGGACGTAACATACCTGTTGACATCTTGGAAAGGTTGATTCCTTACTGGCCGATCTTGGTTAAATGTTGAGACTGCTGTAGCGAAGCTACTTCTTAACTTAACAGAAGTTGGTATATGAGCCACAGTTAAGACTTTCTGCTGCTGTTTGCCTGCGGATACATCAGTGAGGTTACCAAACAAAGGATCAGAGGCGATCTTCACTTGTTTCTCAAGAAATTCCACCAGATTTTCGAATTTTGCTCTTTGATTTTGTCGCTCCGTGATATCATAAGCTGTTGATCGCCATTTTTCTTTTATTTTGTAGGGCAGTTTCGATAGGATGAGTTTGAGATTTGAGGAGTTATCAAGTTCATTCAGGTAGCTGAGCTCTTGCATAGCATTACAACATCCTCTTAAATAAAGAACATACATCTGCAAGGCTTTGTTGTCTTCTGTTTTAATATTTGGCCAGTTTATTGCCTTTTCCAAATAGGCATTAGATATCCTTATTTCATCACCAAAGTTCTGTTTAAGCAGTTGCTTTGCCAATTTATAACCTCTTGATGGCTCTACATGAAGACAGCTGCGAACTAAGTCTCTAGCTTGCCCAGATGTATACTGTTCTAGATAATAGAGTCTGTCTTTGTCATCTTGAGTTTTACTTTCAATTGCATGCTCAAATGTTCTCATAAAAGACATAAAATGAATAGGATTACCATCAAATACTGGAATCGACCTACTCGGAAGTAAAGCCAGATTTTGCTGTTTGATTAAAATTTCAACCAAGTCATTTTGTTGCTTAGATTGAATATTAGATGCAATATGAGGTCCTGTGACATACTCACTTGCTGATGAATCTGCCGCAGTGGATTTTGTCTTTGACTTGACAATCTTTGGACTTTGAAACAGCTGAGGCGATTGTTCTAACATTCTTTTTTGAAATGGTGTTTTTGGAATTGCTCCAAGCGATGTGTATTCAACAGGGGTTAAAATCTGTTCGATATTAGCATCAGCTAATTTCTGTCCTTCATCAAAATACATGTTCATATCATCTCCCTGTGTTTCAATTTCAAAACTCTTGTAGACTTGGATTTTAGCATTAGCAGCAGCAATATCTGTATCCAAATCCAACTTTTCTTTCATTGCTCTTAGTTTTGCCTCCTCTAACTCCAATTGTTTTTTCTTCTCAAACACAGCGGCACGTTCCATTAAAGCAGCCTTTTTAGCTTCGGCTTTCATGCGTGCTGACGCAGCAGATGATGCTGAAGAAGAGGATTGACCTGATTTTGATGATGATGATGATTTTGAAACATTTGATGCTGCACGCTTTTGAATTATTCCAGAAATACTGTCATCAAAGTTCACGCTATTGTCAAGATTGTCTTGTTCATCTCTTTGATATGGAACTTCCACTTCTTTTTGAATTTGAGCAATCCAAACATTTATCTCATCGATAAATCTTTTAAAACAATCAATTTTTGGCTTAAACCAATTCTCTTGTTCCACCTTTCTTTCTTCCACAGGCTGCAAAATTTGCACTGAATCATTAGCTTGTTCAAACTCTTCAAGAGTATTAAGAAATATGATCAGGAGGCGCTTTACTTCATTAACATCTCCAGTTTCAGATTGTCTTGATTTTATTTCATTCATTTTGCGAGTACATGCCCCCAATTTTCCTTTGCGTGCTCCAATAAGCTTTGTTAAAGAGTCTTTCTCTGTCAAAGTAACAGTCTCTTGTGATTCATCCATTTTGCCAAGGATTAAATCTTTGTACTCACAGATATCTTGTTATCTTCCAGTTTGCAATCGAAAGCAAGCCGATATTCCATCCAAATTTTCCATCATCGAGAGTTTTCAAACTTGTTACAGCGAATTCCTTGCTGAATTCGCTGTCCCCAGCAGGTAATGTTTTTAGACGCAGGACACTTGCTTGAATTTCGATCCATTTTTATTCTTGCTTCCAAAACATGTTCCAAAATAAACAACTTACAATGATTTCTCAATGTCCTCCAAAGGAGCGTTTGAAAACTGTGTCTCTACCCACTGGCATGCTTCTTGCTGATTAGGTTCAGCTGATATTGGCTCTCCTACAGTGCAGTGACTAGTATGCCCCATAGGTGGCAGCACAACAGCTGGCAAAAGGCAGGCCCAAAAATAATACGAAATAAATTAAATTAATTAATACATTACTATATCACAAATTCAGGGCTCCGACAGATGTGTTATAGATGCGTTATATATGCAGTATGGATGCTCTCTGCTGTTCTGCTGTTGATCTGCATGTTTTGCTGTGATTTATTGTCTTTTGTTTTTGCAGAGCTGATTGTGTATGAGATGATCATGTCTGTGTGTGTGTGTGTGTGTTTCCAGGTCCACCAAAGGAGCGTCTAAAGCGCGGCGTGATCAGATGAACAGTGAGATCCGGAGCCTGCGAGCGCTGCTGCCCATCAGCCCAGAGCACAGACTCTCATACCTGCACAGCATGAGCATCACCTGCACCTACATCAGGAAGAGTGTAGAGCTGAGAGGTACACACACACACACACACACACACACACACACACACACACACACACACACACATATCTCCATTTTCCATCTTCTGAATCCTCCACTGTGTGTTCCAGGTGTGTGTGACGCCGCTGCTTCTGCTGTGTGTGAGGAATCCACTGGTGTTTCTGCTGTGAACGAGTGTGTTCCACAGGAGTGTGTTCCACAGGAGTGTGTTCCACAGGAGTGTGTTTCACAGGAGTGTGTTCCGCAGGAGTGTGTTCTGCAGGCTCTGCCGGGGTTTATCGTTGCATTTACTGCTGATGGAAAGCTGCTGTATGTGTCTGAGAACGTGCACGAGTATCTGGGTCTGTCCATGGTGAGTGATGATTATATGCAGAACACACACACACACACACACACACACACACACACACACACACACACACACACACACACACACACACACACATACACACACACACCTTCAGTTAAACACACCGTCAGATAAACAAACAAACACACACACACACACCATCAGGTAAAGACACACACCTTCAGGTAAACACACACATGCACACACACACACACACACACAAACACTCTGCTCTGAGTCTGCTGCTCTACATCTCCACAGCTGTGCAGATCTGAAGGTGTGTGTGTGTGTGTGTGTGTTGTCTGCAGGTGGACGTTCTCCAAAGCGACTCTTTCTTCGATATGCTGGACCGCAGCGATGTGGAGGCGGGTGAGGGGTGTGTTAGCTGACGCTGGTCCTTCAGCAGGTGTGTGCGTAGTGTGTGTGTAGTGTGTGTGTGTGTGTGTCAGGTCAGTGTGTGACGTCTCCTCTGTCCCCCAGATCGGTGTGTTGTGTGTCGTATGCTGGTGTCTAAAGCACTGCGTCTGCGGAGCTCCTGCTGCCCCCTGCTGGTGCGGATCCGTCTGCGGGACGGAGTGTGTGTGTCGCTCTGCAGACCCACCGCTGACCGGCTGCCGGCGCGCGACGCTGACTTCCACACACACCACAGTGCAGACATGAGGCTCGCCAGCGCATCCTCCAGGTGAGGAGCACACACACACACTCATACACACGCACGCACGCACGCACGCACGCACACACACACACACACACACACACACACACACACACACACACACACACACACACACACACACACACACACACACACACACACACACACCCTGCTGACCCCAGACCTGCTCTGACGTGAGCGCTGTGTTTCAGTGTGTTGTTCTACCTGGGCTTCTCAGCGGAGGAGCTGATTGGTCGATCCTGGTACGAGCTCCTGCACCCCGACGACCTCCGGCACGCCGCCAACTGCCACGCCGCGCTCCGTGAGTCCCACATTACTGACACAAACACCCACACACACACATGCACACACACACATGCACACACACACACACACACACACACACACACACACACACACACACACACACACACACACACACACACACACACACACACACACATACACATTAGGAGGTGAGAGTGACCGTCAGCTGATGTGTGTGTGTGTGTGTGTGTGTGTGCAGTCGCAGCCGCAGCAGACGCAGAGATGCTGATCCGGGTTCAGTGTAAGGATCTGTCCTGGGTCTGGATGTACACACACGCATCGGCAACAGCAGAGCGGGACGCAATCAGCTGCTGCAACTACATCATCAGGTGTGTGTGTGTGTGAGAGTGTGTGAGATGGGTGTGTGTGTGTGAGATGGGTGTGTGTGTGTGAGATGGGTGTGTGTGTAACACTGATTCTCCTGTGTGTCTGCAGTGAAGCAGAGGCAGTGTATCTGCAGCAGAGGCTCTCCTCCTCCTCCTCCTCCTCCTCCTCCTCCTCCTCCTCCTCCTCCTCCTCCTCCTCTGCTTCTCCTCAGTGTAGCTCCGTCTTGGACCGCAGTGATGCCCACAGCGCACACACACTCTTCTGCACGCCGCCGTACAGCCCCACTTCCTCTCAGTGCTCTGACTTCCTGTCTGAAGGTTACGGCGCTCTGGAGGCGTTGGTGGATTCTGCCTTCTGCTCTCCGCCGTACCCGCCGATGTTCCCCAACTCGTGCTGCGCCCCCGCTGTCTGCCCACCAGATGCTGCCATGGTGCCTGCTGCACTGTGCCCACCAGATGCTGCCCTGGTCCCTACTCGGCTCTGCCCACCAGATGCTGCCATGGTGCCTGCTGCACTGTGCCCACCGGACGCTGCCCTGGTGCCCGCTCGGCTCTGCCCACCGGATGCTGCCTTGGTCCCCGCTCGGCTCTGCCCACCGGATGCTGCCCTGGTGCCCGCTCGGCTCTGCCCACCGGATGCTGTCCTGGTGCCCGCTCGGCTCTGCCCACCGGATGCTGCCCTGGTCCCCGCTCGGCTCTGCCCACCGGACGCGGCCCTGGTCCCCGCTCGGCTCTGCCCACCGGACGCTGCCCTGGTGCCCGCTCGGCTCTGCCCACCGGATGCTGCCCTGGTGCCCGCTCAGCTCTGCCCGCCGGACGCTGCCCTGGTGCCCGCTCGGCTCTGCCCGCCGGACGCTGCCCTGGTCCCCGCTCGGCTCTGCCTGCCGGACGCTGCCCTGGTCCCCGCTCGGCTCTGCCCGCCGGACGCTGCCCTGGTCCCCGCTCGGCTCTGCCCGCCTGATGCTGCCCTGGTCCCCGCTGTGCTCTGCCCGACGGACGCTGCCCTGGTGCCAGTGTGCCGGCCACTGCAGGTGTGTGAGTGCCCTCTGGATGGCGCTGTGTCGCTGGAGGACCTCAGCATGTTCCCGCTGCTGCAGGATGGAGGCTCTCGTCTGATGCCGCCTGAAGCGTCGCCCGCCACCGACACACACTTCCCGTATGATGCAGCAGAGCAGTCGGAGGTCGGCACATTGGCGCTGCAGATACACACACTCATCTGCAGCTTTGATGCCTACAGTGGCGCGCGACACACACACCCTCACCACGCCCCATGCTTGGCACCAGAGCCACTGCTGGACGAGGGCATCATAGACAGCATCCTCCGAGAGCTGGACAGCAGACACACACACACTGACACACACACACTGATGCACACACACTGACACACACACACACCACACACACACCACACACACACACACACTGGACTCTGATGTGTGCTCATGAACTGAAAACACTGTTGATTCCTGCAGTTATCTCTCTCTCTCTCTCTCTCTGTGTGTGTGTGTGTGTGTGTGTGTGTGAACGGGTCAATATTGAGCGTATATATGCACTTACTGTACTGATGCTCCTCTGTGGAGCAGGAGCTGACTCTACCTCCTGATCTGATCTGATCTGTGTGTGTGTGTGTGTGTGTGTGTGTGTGTGTGTGTCCTGTGGTTCCTCCGTCGTCTGTAAGCTCCTCTGTCCTCCTCCTCAGGGTTTCTCAGTGATGTTCACAGCAGTGTGTATAGTTTATATATTTCTGATGCTTCTGTCTATTTTTGTATGAACTCTTAATAAAGTTATGATCATGAGACTGATCCTGGAACAGCAGTGGAGCCCACACACACACACACACACACACTGACGGTGATATACACACCCTGCACATGCAGAGCTGAGCAGCAGAAGGCTTTATCGCTGGTCTGATCATGATGTAGTTGAGCACTCAATAGTGTTTTATTAGTGATGATTCCTCCTCAATGCTGCTGCTGCTGCTGTGGTCTGTGGGTTACTCTCATCTGAGGTCTACAGCAGGGCTATTCCATTAGTTTGTCATGGGTGTGTTATGGCCAGTTCATGAAGAGCATCCAAATGAGGGGCCGGAGAGACATGACCTGCAGTACGAGTGATGACACAGCAGCATAGAAGAGCCCATCTGCTGTAATTGTGCTCCTTAACACACCCACATTGGCTTGTTCTACATTAAATGTGAATATATTGTATGTTGAATCTTCATAACATCACTGCACAGTACAATGCGGCTTTATTACAAATATTCAAGTGTTGTATTTCACAGCACAACAGAAGCGGTGCATTGCTTCAGTAGGCTTCTCTACATTCACACACATTCATATGTTGTTTTAAACTGCATAACAATTATGGATGAATGATTATAGATTTTGGTTACGATTATATAGTGTGAAGAATACTCATCACGGTCATCACGTCTGCTTTAATGTAAGCTTTATATTAGGTCAGCATTTAAATGACCTGTTGTTATCTGCGTTCACACACACATCATCATTTTAATAATAATTGGTCTAACATATCTTCTGTTGACATTGCACTGAAAGCCACACACACCTCTCACCACTACAGCATCAGATGTTTTCTACTGGGGGTGTCTGGAAGGCACGAGTGCATCGCTCCGCTTGCCCACACATGTTGGCATATATTCTAATATTGGAAATAATAAACTTGTGCGTGGAAACGTGCGATATGTGAACGGCCCGCTGCTGTAGTTAATCCAGTGTGTGTGTGTATTAGCCTCGGTATAGACCTTTTTCTTGGATCGCAAAATTACCCATGATGCTTTGCGTGTATGCGCAGGGAGAATGCTAAGAACTTCCGGTCGGCATTTGGACAGCTTTGAAATGATAGTTTTAATCTTGTTTACCTGCTTTTATCATCTTTGAACTAATACTGTTGTCCATCAGCGCCACCTGCTGGACTGATCATTTAAAATAATGTGATCTAATAGGATTGATCTAATGAGGCATTTTCCCCTCGTTGTCAGACGACATCTTCTGCCGTCTTTAAATGAAGCCTCGTCATCGCTAAAGTCAACAGTTTCTCTCTTTCTTTCAGATATATAAGCAGCCCAAACAAATATAGTTCACCAACATGCTTGACACACACACACGTAGCCTGTCCTGTACTGTCCCACTAACACA
>CAIGQS010000169.1:25000-103966 GCA_903798195.1 Danio kyathit
TGATGATAGACTGAAATAATGTTCTTTGTTTTCAATGTATGAAATTGTATGTATAAATGTATAAATGTTACTTATTAATATCTAATATTATTTAATCGTGTATATTATTATTAATATGTTATGCAAGTTAGTGCGTATATGATGTCTATTGTGTGTTTGAAGAAAACAAGAGAAACAAAATGTTGTATGTAAAAAGAGTTTATTGTTAAATGAGAACGGATTTGGACTTGAGTGAGACAGAACAGAGAACTGAGAGTGTGCTGTGTCGGGATTATCACTGTCCTGTCTTTAATAAACTGCAGACGTGATCCACCAAAGCCAGTGGTGTCGGGGAATTCTCTGTGGCGAGAGACAAAGTCCGCTACAAACATATGAATAGATTAATCACGATGAGTGAATGAGACTGAGATGTGTTCTGCAGGCAGCGCTCAGTGTTCAACTGCAGTGATGAAAACACACATACGCACGCACGCACACACACACACACACACACACACCCTGCCTTCATTTACACAGCACAGCATGAGGGACTAACACACATCAAGATGATGGAGATGTGAATCTGCAGTGTTTGAGTAAGGGAGCTGTGTTCTTACATAAGAGACGCTCTCGGGCCGGTGTGTGTGTGTGTGTGTGTGTGTGTGTGTGTGTGTGTGTGTGTCCCATTTACAGCCATACACTCTTCAGGTGTGTGTGTGGATCAGTGTGTTCCCCTGTTGGTGAGTGTAGCTGTCTGAGCTGCTTATCATCAGCTGTGTGTGTGTGTGTGTGTGTGTGTGTGTGTGTGTGTGTGTGTGTGTGTGTGTGTGTGTGTGTGCAGTGACTGAGGGCTCCCTGAGATCTCCTTCAGAATCAGACACAGACCTGTCCTGAGCTGTAACTGATGGTGTGTGTTGGAGATTCAGGCTGTGATTTTTATTCCTTCATCAGCGCTGGGAACACTTCTGACACAGGATGTCTACTACACACACACACACACACACACACACACACACACACACACACACACACACACACACACACACACACACACACACACACACACTCACACACACACAGTTATTTTACTGTAGGGTTAGTCTTGTTGTGCGGACACAGTTGTAGAGGTTGGAGAGGTTGTGTTCTGTTCATTACAGTAATTGAGCATTAGAGAGATCGGACAGCAGAAGGTCCAGTGGAGATTTACACACAAACACACACTGCAGTGACGGCTGTACACATACACTGAAGAGCTAAATTAAAGGATGGGTTAGAGCCAGTCGACCTGTAATAATAACTGTAGAGAAAGCTGAAGCACCACAGAGATAACATGCAGTGTGTGTTTGAGTGTGCTTAATGATCTGGCTAATTCAGGATACTGAATGTTAGCGCTGACAGACAGCACCTCCCCATATTAGCTCAGCAGCAGACCCTGCACTGGAGATGGTCTCCGCATGCTGCTTTAACTGAGGTGGATTTCACTACTCCAGCATCCAGCACTGCAGCCGGCTGTAATCACACAAATATCAGCAAACCGTATAGATGATCAGACATATCTGCGGGAGTGAGTCCTCTGTGGAGAGAGACGAGTACTGTGATGATGGAGCTGAACGCTGCTGTGTTTGTGCTTCACACACACACACACACACACACACACGCACACGCACACACACGCACGCACGCGCGCACACACACACACACGCGCACACACACACATCTTAAGTTAAAGAATGAGAGAACACACACTGCCCCCTGCTGGAGTGGAAACACACATCCTCTTGTGCAGACACACACTCGCTTCAGCCGCTGTCGTCTGTTTGAGTGTTCACACACTGCTTTTGGCCCAGATGGGATCAAACAGGAGGCGAGAACACCATTGGGTTTCAGCAGTTCATTCAGCTTGGTGTGTGTCCCGGCCTCTGTATTGTAAAAGCGCCATAGAAAGAAAGAGGAGTTATGTGGTTTAATTGGGTTAATAAAGCGTTATATTAAGGCTAAATTCATCTGCAGTCTGTTCAAATATTCTATTTGCAGGCGAGCAGAGGCCACAGTGTGAACGCTAATGCAGGAATAACAGTTCATCCTGACCAAAGTCTCCCATTAAATGTGTGTGTTGGACCAAGATTGGACTCAAGAGTAAAGTTCACATCTACATGGCATGAAATCATTCTCAACAGGTTCAGTTTTGTCATTGTAAAAGTGATGTTTCATTTCTTTATAAGGCCTAAAGAGAAAAGTGTTTGCAGTGTTAGAGCCCAAATCATTCCCCTAACCTCATGTGTAGGGCTGCACATTGTGTTGTGTTAAACCGCCTCTGTCCGTCTCTCAGGCTCATCATCTCCAGCTGATAAACCCTGTTAGGGTTAGTGTTTGTGTATTAATGCTGTCCTCTGAGTCTGCTGAGCTGAGGAACGCTTCTCTGCTGCTCTTCAATGAAAGGAGTTTTCTGATAGTGTTTGCTGGTGCTGTTGAGTTGAGGAGATACACCCCAAACTCTAGAGGCGAGACCGCGGTCAGTGTTCCTCACCCATAGGCAGATGTGTTGGGTTCAGGTCCAGGATAAAGCTGCTACAGTCATTTACAGTTCATTATGGCTCTGTTCCTGTAATGCGTCTTGTTTTATCATTGCTCTGACATCAGACCGAAGTCTTTGTGAAGATGTGCTGCTTTGGGCATTAAAAGTCAACATTAATAAGAGACATTATAATTAGGCCCAGACAGAATCTGCAGACAGTTTTTGCTGTTTCTGCTGAGAATTGTGTAAAAAATCAGTGAATTTATGTGGAATAATTTAAGGAGTATCACAACTACAAACTTAATATATGAAATAAAAATAATACCTTATTAACTTGTATTCAATGTTTACAATGCAAATCCAATTAGATCCACTCATTTGGTAAACAAAGCCAGTCTCATGTAATATCTCTACTAAAAGACAGAAAATAATACTGTACAAACTGTACTGTAAATAAATCATATCAACTGTTTAATATTACTGTTATTATATCACAATAATATTAGTGAAATTAATTTAAATACTGAATAAATATAAATTTACACATGTAAACACACAGACTCAATAATGGGCTAAAAATCTGCGGAAATATATCTCGTGTGGGCCTAATTATAAGTCACTATATCTGAATGTTCTACAAGCCGGGATTTGAACTCGGGGACTCGCAGCGCAGTCGCACAATATCCACACACAGCCCACTCGGCTACTGGAGATGGTGGTTTTGTTTCCAATCCTGTCAAACAAACAGAGATTGGCCATTGACCCGGGTGTTTCGAAACGTTTCAGATGCAGTGTTTCCAAACATCCGCAGTTGGAGATCTCGAACCATGTCGAGCTGTCAGTTTTGCATCAGACATCTCTATAAATTCAGTCTCTCAGATCAAGAGCTTAAGAGCTAAATAATTAACTCATTACCAAAACACAAAACCCGAGCAGGCCTACGCTATAATCAGAATTTGGTTCAGTTGTAGGGGCTGTGCCAAACCAAGAAAGCGCATCATGCTTGTTTTTGTCTAGCCTACTCTTATATACAGATATACAGATATAGGAGTAGGCTAGACAAAAACAAGCATGATGCGCTTTCTTGATCAGTATTATCCTTATGATAGGCTGCTGTGATGATCTGTCAAAGCACCGCAGCCTCTCGAGCTCCACACGCATTTATTACATGTTGAGTTCATATGCTGAAGGGAAATAAAACACCCCTATAGTTGGACTTCACTATAATCAACCTCTCTAACGTAATTAACTGATACTGGAGCCCTGCTGTCAGCAAATAAACCTGATGATAAACTACAGAACCTCAGATTTGTTGGTTCATTATTCGCTTCTATCTTGAAATAAACTGAAAGTGAACGTTTTCCGACTATTGAGATCCCCATCACCATCAGCAGCTGAGAGTAGAGAATATAATAATGGGGCAGACGGCCCTCTGGCCCACACAGATCTGATATATCATCCCTCAATCGTCTGCATTTACGCTCAGTCAGACACTGCAGCACAGAGCCGTCACAGAGCTGTTCAGCAAACACAAACACTAAATAACCAGACACAAACACCTCCACGGCTGATTTACTGCTGTTTTCTGCTGTTAATCAAACGAGTCGTGACAGGAAATCTGTTTCTCAGATGTAAAGACCGCTGTAGATATTCATATATAAATGATAATAATAAAGCTTCTTCATAAGTCTATACCAGGGCTATTGAGTTAGTTTGTCACGGGGGCCAGTTCATGAAAAGCATCCCAAACGAAGGGCCGGAGAGATATGACTTGCAATATAAATGATGACACAACTGCATTTAAGAGCCAATTATGTATTTTTGCTCCTTTAGACACCCATGTTGTATTTGTCTACAATAAAATGTTAATATATAGTATTTTGAAACTATATAATATCACTGCATTGCACAATAAGTTTTTTTTAACAAACATTCAAATGTTGTATTTCACAGCACAACAAAATCAGTGTATTGCTGAAGTAGGCTTCTACATTCAGACACATTCATATGTTATGTTTTGAACTGCATAACAATTATGGATGCAACAATTATAGATTTTGGTTGTACGATTATATAGTGTGAAGAATAATCAGTGTTTCACAGTTATCACGTCTAATGTAAATTTAAGCTTTATATAGGGCTGGACGATATGGCAAAAATTTATATCACGATATATTTTTTTATTTTGGTCGATACGATATAATTCCGATATTGATATGGACAATATTAAAAAGAAAGGAAAAACTCCCAAGAACGCACACAATGGATGTCTGTACCTACAAATGTCTGCAAAGTGAATTTGCAAAGTCGATAATACCTCCAGACTCTCATAACTTTTTTTTTTAAATAAAAACAGTACAAAAAAATTTGTTCACTTTTTATTTGTATTTAGCCTATACAAACAAGAAATGTGAAATAAACTATCAAATAAATAAAGCTCAAAAATGCATAAAAAATATGCAAAATAGTTTTTTAGAATAATAAGTTTTGTAGTTCAACCAGCAGGACAGCAGTGATGTGTGAACTGAATTTGGTGAGAGTACAGTAATTCACAGTACAGTTATTGAATATGTTTGATAATAAAAATTTATAAAAAATATGCAAAATAGTTTTTTAGAAAAATAAGTGTTTTAGTCTAACCAGCAGGACAGCAGTGACGTGTGATCTGAGTTTGATGGCAGTATAATGAGTTAGAGGGAAGTTATTGACAGCTTTTGTAGTATTGGTTTTTGCGTTTTGCTCTTTGTAGACGGTCCCTAGGGATCGGTCTCTTTGCCGCCTGCGCATAGAGATCAATATAATGCGTCCAGCGCGTAGGAAGGATCATTTTTAGGAAAATAAGGTTGTAGGTGGTTGTATACATTGCGACAGTTGAAAAAATGTGCTATTTGTGTAGGAACAATGTTTCGGTCATGAGTTATTGATCCGGAAAAGACGAATCTGCGAATCTGTTGCTAACTTTACTGAACTGAACCACTTCCACACCACTGCATTAGTCTTTCCTTTCTTATCAACTATTTCGTCTGCATTCTTACTTGTGGAAGCTTGTTCATTCGCATATGTATTCAGAGCACTCATTTTGTAGCTAAAACTTTTTGCGGCGCAGCTTAACCACCTGCTGTGCTGAGCGCTGGCAGCGTGTCTGTGTTTTTCGTCATCACGTATGATGAGATCAGATCACGCTCTTTCTGACGGCTGAGCACTGAACGTCATTCAGTGACAAGTGATACATGTATAAGATCTTATATAAATAATAATATGTATATTTATATATATGCAAATTTATATCGAAATATCGGAAATGGGTTCAAAAATCATATCATCGTTATTGAAAAAAATTCTATCGCGATATATATTGATATCGAATTATTGTCCAGCCCTAGCTTTATATTAGCTAGATTTAGATCTGGACATCCCTAACTAATATTAAAAACCTTTAAAAGGCATTTTCATTAGTGATAGTTTTTATGCTGAAGGTTTTTCTGTGCTTATAGGGCTACACAGTTTAATTATGTGTGTGTTTATAGAGAGGAACGAGAGAAAATAATATAATAATAATTGTTATGAAGGTCGGCGCCAATATTTAGATTAACTGTTGTTATCATCTGCGTTCATACATACATAATCATTTTAATAATAGTTTGTCTAACATGTCTTTTGTTTACATTGCACTGAAAGCTAAGCACAACTCTCACCGCTACAGCATGAGATGTTTTCTTCTGCGTGCGCCCAGACAGCCGCGAGCACGTTGCTCCGCTTGCGCCCGCATATTGGCATATATTCTTACGACATAAACTTGCGCGCGGGAAAGACGTGATATGGGGACGGCCCGCGGCTATAGTTATTACAGTGTGCGTGCGTATTAGCTTCGGTGGACAAGCTCGGAACTTAAAACTAGCGCACAGTTGGCAACTTGGCGTAACTTTGTTCAGCAGTTTCGTTTCGTGCGGCAAAACAGAAATGCGGCTTAGAGAAGCCTTTACGATTAATTAACCGTGACGAATTAAAGCGCAGTTAATAGTGAAATCGGTTAATCGTTGCATCCCTAATAACGATATCAGTGCATTGTACAAAAGACCTTTTCTACAAACATATTCAAATGTATTCGGCTGCTCTCGCCACTGTCAGGTGACTCACGCTCTGCACAGCTCATGCTGTATTGAACAGACGCACCTCACTTCAGAACTATAACGGCCGTTTTTTGACTGAACTAAATTTATTCTTGATGTCTTGGTCACACTATTTGGAGGGCCAGAACAAATTGCCTCGGGGGCCGGGTTTGGCCCGCGAGCCGCCAATTGAATAGCCCTGGTCTATACAGTGTTTAACTGGTGTGTTTAACTAGAGTTGAATCACATTTACTGGCCCGGTGTTCTCTGGTGTTCTCTCTGTGGGACTCATGATGTGTTTGGAGTGTCTGTAGGTTAAACGGGTTCCTCTGAAGATGATTTTATGTATTTAAGATCTGTAATTGAGCGCTGTACCGCAGTGATAACAGCTGACCCGTGCTCCTCATTCTCCATCAGATACAGCAGAATGAGAGATTCTGGATCCGCAGGTTTGATCATCAGCTGATGACGGATCTGCAGCTCACCGCGGTGAATCCTGCTTTACTCTGCTGGCAGAAAAAGCTCAAAATAAAACATCACACGCTTAATCTTCCTCTGTTGAAGCCCTTCACACTCTGTGTTTCAGACACCTTCAGGATCGAAATCCATTACTGGTACATCATGTTTCATTACAGCGGCACTGGAGCGGCCCGTCACACTGTGTGTGTGTGTGTCTGTGGCCTATTAGAGTGTGTGTGTGTGTGCTTGCGGCCTGTCAGAGTGTGTGTCTGTGGCTTGTCAGACTGTGTGTGTCTGCGTCGCATCAAAGTGTGTGTGTGTGTGATTTTGTGCAAGACTGCGTCCCATGAGGTGTATATGTGTCTGCAGCCTTTCAGGTATGAGTACGTGTATATATGTATGTATCTATATATATATGTGTGTGTGTGTGTGTGTGTGTGTGTGTGTGAGCTCCTGCACGGGTCACTATCGAGGATGGGCTCCACAAGTTTGTTCATTAGCCAGAATCAGTGTTAGTGGAGGTCTGCAGTGGATCATCTGCTGTGTGCGGCTGCAGACGGAGATACGGCTGAACCACAGCACACATCCACAGGCCTTCTGGCTTTTATTTTATCATAATGCAGTAATCCTCAAGAGCGCTTATACTCTCTACAGTTATCCAGATTAGCATTTAAACCTCTCCAACATTCAGTTTCTTTAGTTTAAACATGATTATGAGTATATTCAACTCAATTCACCTTTATTTGTACAGCGCTTATACAATGTAGATTGTGTCAAAGCAGCTTCACATTCAAGATTATAGTGAATTGAAACCGTGTCATATTCTGGTATTCTATATTACTCTATAGTATGATCATAATTATGACTGCAGCCTCTCTAACTTCAGAATTACCTGAATAGGAAACATGTTGACCGTGAGAAACACATCTAATGATCAGTCTCTTGTGGAGTGCTTTAGCGCATGTTTTACCTCAGAGGAGCAGATATGTGCAGCTCTGCTCTTCAGCTTTCAGTGATTCCCAGCAGCCCTCGTTTACTTCAATCAGTGTGAAGAGCTCAGAGCCTCCACCAACCCTCTCGGCTCCTCATCTCGGCAGTATATGCAGGCAGTTTGTGCTCCTCCAGCGGCCTCTAACACCCTGAAGTCTTCATCTCTCAGCATTTGGCACAAAGAGAAGCTTAGTTTCTCCCGAAATATCCACATCTTCCCCCAGACCTCTCTCACACTCCCAAAGCCTGTCCACGGCCTTAACCATTATTATGTACAAGAAAGGGTTACTTCAGCTCAAATCAGCCTGGCTTTAGTTCACACTGTTCAACACACATCTCTCTCTTACATTCACAGTGTACAACAGAATTTACAGAGCTGCTGTCTTCTCCCAAACACTCACGGCAGGAAGATCATTTACCTGGAGCGTCGATCAATAGCACAAAGAAAACACACATTATTCAGTAGCTGCGCTCTGCTGACGGCTTCTTGTGTGTGTGTGTGTGTGTGTGTAGAAAAGCTGTGTAATGAGAGCTTAGATGAGCGTCTGCATCCTGTGTGTGAAGTTACAGATGCTTTTACACACATCGACAGAAACAGTTTGATTTATTAAGCTGTGTCGAGTCCTAATGCCCCAGTATAGTGAAGGGGACACTATACTGTCAGTGAGCGCCGTCTTTCAGATGACATGTTAAACCGAGGTCCTGACTCTCTGTGCTCATCAATAACCTCAAGCCACTTCTGCTAAAGAATGGCATCACCCAATGCCTCCATCACGGTCTCTGTCCTCCACCTGCACAGGTGTGTGTGTGAAGCACCGGCGCTACTGTCTTGAGGCTGATCATCATCATATTAAAATCCCTGAAAAAGAAGGCAGCATATTGTGCTCCAGAATCTCTCTGTACTTTTCAGCATTAATGATTAGTGGCCAAGGGCACCGACACAACCCCAGACCATGACAGTCCTTTTCTTCTTTGGTCTGGAGCACACGGCATCCATTTCTCCCCAAAACACCTGAAACACTGCTTCATCCGAGCACAGTACACGTCTCCACTGTGTGATGGTCCATCCCTGATGCCTCCGAGCTCAGAGAAGTGGACGGCGCTTCTGGACACTGTTAACATAGGGCTTCCTTTTGGCACAGTACAGTTTTGACTGGCGTTTGTGGATGTAACTCTGTATTGTGGTACTTGACAGGTTTGTAGTCCTGAGCCCATGTGCTGATCTAGCTTATAGATGAATGAGGATTCTTGATGCAGCGCCCCCTGAGGGCTCGGAGGTCACAGTTGTTCAGCTTAGGCTTGCGCTCTTGTCCTTTACGCACTGAAACTCCTCCAGATTCCTTCAATCTTTAATGATGTTCTGAAGGTGAAATATCCACATGTCTTCCTCTCTTTCTCTGAGGAGCATTGTGTTTACACAGCTCAGTCATTTTCTCTCGTATTTGTGGTCAAACTGGCGATCCTCTGCCCATCTCTGCTCCTAAAGGATTAGACCTTTCTTGATGCTGCTTTTGTACCATAATCATAATCACCTGTGGACATCACCTGTGTCACATCACATCATTATTCAGCAGTTCACCTGATCACTGCCCTAAACTGCTCCTGCCACTGTAGTTCTGGAGTGTGTTGCAGGTCTGAATGACAGGAGAGGATGGAGATTTACACATGAACTGAAGCTAAGCAGACAGAACATCACATATTGTGCTTATATATGATGTCTGCAATCAAACACACGTCATGGTAAATTTAGAAATCACTACTTTCTTTTTTTAGTTGTGTTTTCCATACTGTCTGAACTGTCTGATATGGGGTTGTACATATTTATAAAGAGCAGTTAATAAGACTCGGTGTAGTGTGGTGAGTGTGGGTCAACCTCTCCGTCTGTCGGCAGAGTCTCTGCATGGGGCTCAGTGTTTCTGCATTTACTGAAGTGTGTTTAGGGCTGTTGTGCTCAGGGTGGAGGAACGCTGATGCTGAATGATGATCCGTCTGGAGGATATCTCAGGATAATGTTGTGCTTGTCTTCTCTAACACTCATTGCCTTTGTCAGGATCATTGGGCTTTGAGTGTGATTTCTCTGAAGCTGCTTCGAGATGTGCTGTGCAAACACACTGGACTGGATTACTGTCCTTTTGACCCTGATGCATAATATTACATCTGTGGTGTTGTGAACATGCGTGTGATGTGGATCTGATGAAGAGTGTATCTCTGAGTTGCATGTAAACTGACGGCTGGAATTAGAACACATGTGTTTCTATGGCAACAGCACTTGTGCACCACCGCTCACATTCGCCACTGCTTAGATCAGCTAGAACAGATTTCTTTACAGCACTAAACACAAGAATAAACTGAAAACAAACAAGAGTACGTGAAATGTGTGCGTACATTATGCAAATATCTGTTCAGAATGTGGAGCAGAAGCACATCACGTTTATAACACTAAAGCCCTTCAGCAGTGATGTGGCTGTTAGAGAGCCGATAAAGCAGAGAAACTGACTGAGCAGAAGCAAATCGGTGGAGTTCAACTGTCCCGGAGCATCTTGAGTGTCTGCCGTGTCCATTATTCACAACACTGAGACATGCATGAGCGCTAAACAAGCATATTCACACTTCACACCACTGGAAATCAGCCGCATTTACTTATGGCCCGTCTTCACCGAGCTGTGCGGTACACTACAGTACGATACACTTTTTTGACTAAGCTTTCCACTCTCAAAGACACCAAAAAAGAAACCGTACCACAGCCCTTTTCAGGCTCCCTTTCCAAAGAGCACCAGCACAACAGAACAGCACTGAAGGCCGGAGCTAGAGGCGCTGCTGAACACTATTGGCTTATAGAGAAGCATCACTAGTGCAAGCCATGAGAATGAACGCAGAGAAGTGCAAGTTTTAAATACACAGCCGAGACGTCATACAGTAGACAACATTTGAAGTGGATCCTAAAAGTTTTTCAAAATTTCCTAAGACAGGAATGAGTTAGGTTGAATATTTTTAAGACAACTTTGATGAAATGTTTTGATCCAGATGTTGCCTGCTGTACATGTTTTATCTGTTTATTTGATATGATTACAGACATTACAGTAATTCACATTACCATCTGCAACTATATAATCAAATCATGTTCATAGAAAGGTTAGTCATACCTTAATACGCAAGTATTTAAATATATAAAGCCTCTGTTTTGTGAGAAGGGCTCCTCATATGATCTGAATGACCTGTTCAGCTTTACTTTTACTTTTCTTTAAACAAGATCCACGTCGACCACTACTTTATCCTACACTGCGCCTGATAACGGTGACCCGTACTGTAAAATACCGAACAGTACCGTACCTCACTGCACCGTACGGCTCAGTGGAAACAGCATTATCCTCAGCAATGCTGTAATTTAATCTGGTGATGATTTATTTAATGGCTGTTACTGAACTCTCATCAGTTTTAAATAATTAATGTTCAGCCGTGTTAGACTATAATGTTTCGCTTACACTAGATCTATATTTAATGTTTCTTTATATCTATTTTATTAAAATAAGCTGAACTGAATGGCGATGCATTCAGTGTGTTAGAGAAGCGCACAGGCAGAACTGTTCAGAGCAGTGAATGTGTGTGTGTGTGTGTGTGTGTGTGTAAACTCTTGGCACTGTGAGCGTAATCCCTCAAGATCTTATCCGTCTTTTGACTCCAGATATTTGCATAAACTAACCCAGTGTGATTATACAGATAGCAGAACACTTTCCTGAGGGGAAATCCCCAAACCTTTATCTGTGCAATTTTCAAGATGAACTGTGATGACTTTGGGTTTTTCATGAGCTCCTCTCCTTCCCCAGAGGCTGTGAATATTAAAGCGGTGTAAAATCATCAAAGCAGCAACTGCGGTTCACTAACTGAAGGATAAAGCAGAGTTTCTAACAGGAGACGTCTTGTTCACGGGACAGACTTCAGGAGAACTGCTGAAAGTCTTTATCAGAGCGATTAGAGAAGATCAGGAGTCTGCACCGGGGGTCTGATTCTGAGGTGCTTTAGACACATTTTCATTTGTGTGTTTCATATGCTAAATTATAACCCCCAGTGACTGTATTATTCTTCAGAACTCACCCTAGTCTGATTCATTTTTCCAGAAAACACAGTAAATAAACATTGACCTAAGCAGGTTTTAGAGCAGTGGTGGGCAAACTTTTTAGACCCGAGGGCCACATCAAGTTTTGCAAGCCAAGTGAAGGGCCACATGTCAAATTCTTCAAAAAATAACTTTTATTTATAGTGGCAGTGTGCATGGAGCATGTAAAATCAGACAGAAACGTGTCACATTAACACACATTTTTTTTAATATTTATTATTGAGTCATAGTTACAAGTCAAATTAATTTGCACTGCTATTTATATTTACTTATCAATCATCATAAAACAATAAAATAATCCCTTATAAAATATAATAATAATAATAATAATGTAATAATTTTTACAGTGGAGAATAGAAAAGAATCTCATATTAACACATTAAAAATAATTTGAATGTTTGCGTGAAAAATGCCGACTTAGGTTGTAGTCTTTAAAAACAGCAATACTTTCTTGGCATATTAGACAAACCGCTTTCTGTCCGATATTAGTGAAGAAGTATTTTGTTGTCCATTCTTCCTTAAACACGCGACATTCAGAGTCAGTTTCTCTTTTTTTTGCCTGACTCATTTTCAGTCATTAACGGTCGAGTGCATTTTAATATCTGAGAGTGTGTTCTAATTTTACTGGTTGCGCTAACTGTACCGCGTGCAATACTGCCATCAAATGGTGTTCACTTGTATTGCATCATTAATTTACTAGTTCTGAAACCAAACTGTTACTCAGAAGCAGCATTTTAAAAACTCCCTCGCGGGCCGGATGAAAGAGTTTAGTGGGCCGCATTTGGCCCACGGGCCGTAGTTTGCCCACCTCTGTTTTAGAGGAACGTGTATCTGACCTGCAACTCCTGTTCACAGCCACAATATGTAGGGGTGATATATCAAATATTGGGCTGAATGGAGTTGAGTTTAATAATATACTGCGTGTTAAAGTTCTTCACATGATCCTCAATCAGAAAATGTGGCGCTGTTGTCTAATTAGTGGTCATATATAGCACAATGTGATCAGCTGATTAATGTATCCCATCATGCACTGAGCACATTCTCGATCACTGAAAGCCAATAGCAGATTTCACACATTAAATATATGCAACACTGGATGTTACTTTATAATTAGCAAAACAAACAAACTGCTACAGTAGATTATTGCTGTAAACCACAGCGCCTATTATGTGCTCAGCTGCATCAATCACCAATAAGAAGACTCAGTCATAATCAGTTTTAATGGTGACAAAAATAACCTGAGATAATTACCAGCACTGAACATCCAGCTGATGTGGGGATAATTAAGGGGATGCACACATACACAGCTGCTGAAGAAATAAAAACAGCCAACACCAAACCTTTATCAATGAAATCAATGCATAACGTCAACAAGTCAATGAACTGAACACATTCCTCAGCTCAGCTCCTCAACACATACACCCAATTATCAAAGTCAAATCACTGATTCAGTAGACTTTAAAATGCTCTGCAGGACATGTTCCTCTGCTCAATGACTTAATCTTCATCAGTGTTCGCTTCAGTTTTCACCGTTCTGCCAGATTCTGTCTGCTTTCCCATTATACAGCAAGCAGAGGCAGGCTTCCTTCATCTCAACACTAGCTGGGTTATTTCCACAGCAGTACAGTATTCACAGGGTTAATTCATCAACAACATCAACGACACAAGCTTCATCTTCATTCAGGGTACACCGAACTGAGTTAACAAAGCATTTCCAGATCAATGGTGTAGGAGAAAAGGGAGTACTGTAGACGGCTGATGAAGAACAGAAGAATAATGTACAGGTCATTTTCTCATGTGACTCTGTTTATTTTAAAGCCCCCATCAGAACTGCAATCAGGGCATGAGAGTTACCAGCCTGATCTCACGAGGAAACGTAAGTATTTTACGTTTTGTCAGTTTAGTGGCTAAATCAGTCGTACCAAAATGTACAATTTTCAAAAGGAGGCGTGGCATCTAACCCCACCCTTAGCCCCAACCGTCATTGGGGGATGAGCAAATCGTACAAATTCATACAAATTAGCCACTAAATCAAAAAGTTACGAATTGCCGTGAGATTGCGTTGGATAGACTCCATCCCCACTGTAATCAGTACATCTGTGTGTCTGACCTGAGTGAAACATGCTGTACCAGACACACCATATAACCATCACATACATCTATACTGTATATATACACAAACACATCTTTATCAGAGCATCACATAAAAAACCTTCCTCCTCTTTAGACTGGGTTTAGACTCAGGTTATGACCTGAACTGTGAACGAGTTTAAGAAATGAGGAAACTCTGAGTGTCCGGGACAGATCAGATCATGTGTTAGAGATGCTTTACTAACAAACTCCCCACGAGATGCATCAACACAGTCTCATCAGAAACACACGCACACACACGCACGCACGCACGCAGGCACGCACGCACGCACGCACGCACGCACGCACGCACGCACGCACGCACGCACGCACGCACGCACGCACGCACGCACGCACACACACACACACACACACACACACACACACACACACACACACACATTTTGAACTCCAGCTTGAGGTATGATGGTGTATTAGAGAGCTGGACCCAGATTACCTTCATTTTCAGAAGATGTGGAGTATTCAGAAAATGGAGCGGTATGCAAAGTGGACATATGTGTGTGTATATATATATGTGCATGCGTGTGCGTGTGGAGGAAGTAACCCAAAATAATGACGCTAACCCATTTGTAGCAGACATGCACATTGCTCTGTCAGAGTCTTTGCATGTGTGTGTTCTCTGTCTGTGAGTGTTCTGTATGTCCGTGTGTCATGTATGTTGGCAGGCGGTGACCTCGGGCAGGGCCGTGTGCTCCTGCGCTGGTGTGTGTGTGGTTCGCGCGGTGGACACACAGTTCTTCTGTAGTTGCAGCGTGCGGCCAGCAGGGGCGCTCTGGAGCTGTCTGCGGTACTGCACGAAGCTGCAGGTCTTCAGGACGATGGCCAGCATGTTCTTGGCCATGAGGATTCCAGAGACGCGGCCGTCCCTGTAGAGCAGCATGTTTCCCCCACGGATGAACAGCGTGACCACATTAATGGAGGCCAGGCTCAGGATGGGGTACAGCAGCATCTTCTGCGGGCTGATATTGATGCCCTGCATGCTGATTTCGCTCAGGCACACGCAGGGCAGCACCAGCAGCAGAATATAGCAGTAAAAGAACATCAGACCCTCTGCCCACAGCGGCAGACCCTTCTTCTGCGGCTCCCACAGGTTGGCCTGGATATCCAGCACGTCCAGCAGGTCCACCACCACCCAGAACAGCCGGTTTCGGATCTCCTCCTTCTTGCGGAACGCTGTGACGTACTGCATGTGGTCGACAGCCACCAGGACCAGGAACAGCAGCGGCACGCAGACGGACAGCAGCAGCGTCAGCGCCTTCCGGGCCAGAGGGTCCAGACTCTTACGGTCAGCCTTGTAGTTCTGGTAGATGAAGTACACCTTAATCTCCAGCACGAAAATGTAGAGGAACCACAGTATCATGGCGTATCCCCGTTTAGCCGTCCTGACCTCGGCGCCAACCCACACGGCCACGTATCGCAGCACAATGAGGAAGCAGAGCTCACCCACGCTCACCATCAGGCCGATCCCGATACGGCGCGGCCCGCGGCTCTGCTGCACCAGATACACATCCAGCAGCGCCATACTGCCCATGATGACGGCGGCCGACAGGCACACGTGCGGCTTACTGGCGGCCGGCGGCGGCACCATGCTGAGCGCACTCACACTCACTGCTCCATAGCACCGCTGCACGCTAGCTTGTGTCCTACAGCCAGACACACATCTTCAGCGATCAGTGCCCGCTCTGAGGAGACGCACACACACCGGCTGAAGATCATGATGACGAGCAGAGTGTGTGTGTGTGTGTGCTCGACCAGACCAGATCAGGCTGTAATCCACATCAACAGTGTCAGCCAACACACGTTTCCTCTGCTGTTTATCCAGTGGTCCGACTCGTCTCTTCACAGCTCCACTGAGTCCTGCTGTAATCCGTGCAGGAGCGCTGCTGGAGACTGCCGACGCTCATCAAACTTACAGCAAGAGCAGGAGATGAAAATCCACTGACTGTTGTGTTACAGCCTCAGATCTGCAGGTGTTCTCCTCAGCGGCGTGCCTGTGTGTGTGTGTCTCTCTCTCTGTCCTGTGAATGCAGATGCAGTTGGCTTTTGTGTGTGTGTGTGTGTGTGTGTGTGTGTGTGCTCATCTGTCAGATCTGAGCGTGACGCTGGCTTCTGTCTGTGCATCACTGCTCCTCTATCAGCACACACACTCTTCTGCTGCTCCTCCTTCAGCACACACACACACACTCTTCTGCTGCATCAGGAATATGAGGAACGCTGGCAGTGTGAGGGAGGAATCCCGTCTCTCTCGCTCTCCCTCCCTCCTTTTCTATATGTGTGTTAATGAGGTGTGTGTGTGCGCTCGCTCCATCTCCTTCCGCCTGCTCTCCTCTCTCACACTCTCTCTCTCTCTGATTCAGACTCATATTGCATTATTTGTTTGCGTAATAATGAGTGTTTGTGCCACAGCACAGCAGCATCAAGTATGCATAGATAAACACTTGATTCAAACACACACAATAAAACACAGGAGAGTGTGTACGTGTGTGTCAGATGATGATGATGGAGCGGCTGGCTCTTTTGCTCAGGGTCGCTGACTCTAAATGATTCTGAAGTATTGTTAAACGTGTGAAGATCTGAGAGCAGCGGCTGCAGACTGAGTGCCAGATTACTGCACATGTTCAATAGAGTCAAGGCCCCTGCACACCGAGATGTTTTTTGCCTGCGTTTTCCGTCGACGTTTAACGCCTCGTGACTAAATAAAGGGCACCAATGTGATCGTGCACACCAACGTGCAAAACGGCAGGCATAAAAGCGTCATTTTTGAAAAAAAAACTCCCCCTGCTCGTTTTTTTTGTTTTGACGCGCCGCGTTAAAACCTTCTCCACCAATCAGATTGGCGGCACTTTTGTTCACGGAAAAACGTCTTGAAAAATGCTGACGATAAACGCAAACGAAAAGCATCCGGTGTGTACGAGCCTTTAGTCTGCTCTCTCCTCATTATTCTGGGCAAATATGACACTTCTCCTTTTTTGTAAGATTTCTTGATGATGATGACGGCTGTCACGAGTCCTTGATTATGAGGAATCGCAGATATAACAACACCCACATTCACACTCAATCACTTCATTCAATTTAGTCCTGATTTGTTTGGTAATTAACCTCCCATCTGGTTCATATTAGTGAAATGTGACGGCTTTATCTTGAGGTGAGGTAAATCGACTGTATTTACACAGTATTTTTTAAATCAGACTGAATTTGCTCTGATAAAGGACTGTATAATGGTGAAATGTTCATCTGACTGTATTATTTATCTTGTGTCTTGTGTGTGCTGAGTTTGTGAAATCTCTCATTACTTTATTACTTTATAGTGTCTTTCCTAAAGAAATAATACAAGTAGTAATAATACATGTTTAATGAAGTGTATTAAGTGTGTGTTGTCCTGGAAGATCTTGGATGGTTGGCATCATCTCTTCAAATAGTCTGGATCTGATCGAGTGGTGCTGTACAGTCTCTGGAGGCCTCGGGACGGGCATCCTCAGCAGTGGTGTAGTCCTAAAAAAAAAAGGTGGTGTACTATTACACCCGACCCAAATTTGAAATGAAAGTAGGCAACATATAATATTAATTAATATATATTTACATCAGTTACCTGTAACCATTAATTTCCACAAAAAGAAAAACAAATACTATGTCAATGTAAGTCAATGGTTACAGGTTTCCAGCTTTCTTCAAAATATCTTCTTTTGTGTTCAGCAGAAGGAAAAAAAAAAAAAAGACAAACCGGTTTGGAACAAGTAAAGGTTGAGTAAATGATGACAATTTTCATTTTTTTGCGTAAACTATCCATTTAAAAAGAAAAAAATTCAAACAAATTTGTTAGTTTTAAAGAAAGATGCTAATAGTCTAATCCTATTCAATGATTTCCTTTAAACATCTATCAGTCATTATGTTTGATTGTCACATTCGTGCATGCTTGTTTTAAACCAAACTATTAGGCGTCTGTCTTCTGTTGTCGCTATTATCTACTAGTAGTTACCCTTTTAAATCGCATATTGTTACGCGGTTTATGAGTAGTCTTTGCCTCATGGTTTTTAGTGTTATATAGTGTCGTTCCCTGTAGCGGTAGGCATGATTAAGACATGTGAAATACTGTTTTACAGGGGCAATTTTTAGGATTTCTCTCGCCCTGAACAGATGCGGTTTGCTGATTAAATAAAAAACGAGCTGAAAACAGAGCGGCGGAAGTCTGCCACTGTTTTCATATCAAAATTAAAGGGGACTGAGGAGATCATTTAGTGGTGTACAGTTCATGAGCTAATCGCAAAACCTTTAAGGGGGATAAATAGAAATATAGGAGGGCTAAAGCGACATCATTCAGTTGACGTGTCGTGGGCTTCGAAAAACTCTCACGAAATTTTCTCACAGCTGCTGCAGTCATCAGGGGCGGGGAATAGCGCAATTTAAACAAAAATGCAACAACTTAAGATGCGAGTTAAAAAACCTTTGGTATACAGTTAAAGGGGACATGAATACACATAAATTAGGGAAGTTTAATCAGAAAAACAAGTGAGTATACAGAAGGTATATGCAATTATTGATCCTCAGAAGTGGTAATACCCAAACAGCTCATGGAAAAAGTAAGCATACTGAGTATACGTGCGTATAGCAAGAACTACACCACTGATCCTCAACTAAGACAATAATTAGTGTAGCTGCTGTTCATAATGTTTTTTGCACAAGAGATATGAGCCATAAATGAGAAGGCTGGACCTCCTTTAATGGACTTTGCTCTTCTAGGTACTACAGAAGCTCTGAGTTTAGAAATCTTCAAGAGTGGGTTGGGTTGTAGCGAGACAGAAGCTGGGTCAGATGTGTCTATGATTTTAGTTTTAACAGTCTATAGAGTGACAGAAGCTGCTCGAGTAACTCGTGTTGGAGGAGTTTCAGCTGATCGTCCTTCAACAGTGATGTTCATACTGAACTGAAGTGAATGTGTTGATTAAACTAGACCCACTCCAGCATTCACCACTGCTCTCCTGCTGTCCTGATGGGCTGAATATGTGACAGTCTGAAATATTGTCGACTTTATTCTTTTCTACATCTATGTTTGACACCATCTACACTGTAAAAGAGCTGTAGGAATACAAATGGCTTGTCATGAAGTGAGATGTTTAAGTTACTCTAGTCACCCATTCCACCCCCATAATGCTCCTGCATTCATAATTCATCAGCTCATTTGCATTTCTTCTGTGGTACTGATATATCTTTAAAGACAGTCTGGTTAGCGAGAGCATTGCATTCACAGCTCTTTACCTCAGATGACATGCGTGTCTGTTAAACAGATCGTGCTTTATGTTCTCAGACAGTTACACCAGTGAAGTGCTCAGCAACAGGTTTCCTCCTCCTAATGAATAGTGTTAACAAACTCTTTCTGCTACCAGCAGCAATTATTCAGAACTACATGTCTTTCTGTGCTGCTGTGGCGATGTGTTTCAGATCCGTCTCTCTGCTGAAAAACAGCATTGCTGCAGGTTTAGCCAAATTTAAACCAGCCCAAACACTGGAGCATGCTGTACATAATATAGTTGATTTACATTCAGTCAGATGACACACTGATTGTCTAATGAGGCGTGGACAATAAGCCTGATTATTCTTCCTATCTATCTTGTGTATATTGAACTAATATGACTGCACATGAATCAAACACAATCTGTTAAACACACACAATCCCCTCAGAGAAAGCTGATGATCTCTGAGTGTTCAGCTGTAACTTTTCTCTGAGCAGCTCCATTAGACTGTTTAAAGCTGTCTTATAGACTGCAGGTTAACGTGGAAGCTTTTGTGTGTTAAGCATGTTTGTTTATGCTGTTTATGTTTATGCATTTTAAATCACTGCATCATTCAGCGGTGTGTGTCTGTCTGCATGGCGTGAACATTACACCAATGAAGATAAAGCGAAGTGTCTTTTAGTCTGGCATTATGTGATTTGCAGGTGTCTGGAGCCCGACGAGAGAGAGAGAGAGAGAGAGAGAGAGAGAGAGAGAGAGAGAAATCAAAATGTAAATAAATTACATCCGTTTTGTGAACTGGCCTGGAGTCAGCAAGAATGCAGGAAGATGGCAAATTTACATCACCAAAGACAATTTGTACATGGAGCATAACAGCAAAAATAGGCTCATAAATCACATTAGCTGCGGCCCTGAGTGCCATCGATTACCCCACAGCAGAATGAATGGGGACATTAAAGGCTCTGGTCCCTAAACGTCCCCATCAGAGCCTCCGTCTGGGACACAAATACAGCAGATGCAGAAGCCCTGTGCAGTAATGGGTCCAATATAAAGTTCTGTCCTCAGCGTTCAGTGTCTGATGCATGTGTCTGTCAGAGGATAATGTGTGACAGGAGTTCATGCTCAAGTCTACTAATCATGTCAAGATATCTGTATTTGTACAGAGCTTTACACAGTGCAGATGGTGTCGAACCGGCTTTACAGAGGAAACGGGCAGTAAAGGAAATTCAGGAGATCAGTATGATCCGCTCATACAGATCCACTGAATGCTGGGTTTCTGCTAGTTAGTTCACTGATTCAGTTCAGGGCTGCGTTTCCCAAACAACGACGTAACTCGCGGCTGAACTATCATAGTGCGATGCATCGTTTGGCAAAAGAACGATTTAGCGACGAGTGTTTCCCAAAACCCCTAGTTTCTCTGTCGCAGATCCATTGCTTGAACCACATTAGTAATAACGTAAAACGCCCATAATGATGCTCTAAACGGGCTGGAGTAACTTCTTTAGAGAACAACCCCATCATTGCTTTGTGCAAATTATATTGTTTTACACAAACACGAATTTAAAATTAAATCCAATATTAGTTTTAGTAAAGACATGCACTCGCTTTCCACATTAATTAAAATATATGTAAATGGCACATATATAGGGCCAATGTTTGCTTTACAAAAGCTAACACTATTCTAATATCATATATAAATCATATAAATAAATAAATAATGAGGCGATTTATTATACATATATTTACTTTAATAATAATATTAATGATGATGATGATGATTATTATTATTATTATTTAGGATATTCATTCACTTTCTTGTCAGCTTTGTCCCTTGCGGGGTCGCCACAGTGGAATGAACCACCAACTTATCCAGCATGATTTTACGCAGCGGATGCCCTTCCAGCCGCAACCCATCTCTGGGAATTTCCACACACTCATTCACACTCATACACTACGGACAATTTAGCTTACCCAATTCACCTGTACCGCATGTCTTTGGACTGTGGGGGAAACCGGAGCACCCGGAGGAAACCCACGCGAACGCAGGGAGAACATGCAAACTCCACACAGAAACGCCAACTGTCCCAGCCCAGCCGAGGTTCGAACCTGCGACCCAGCGATGTTCTTGCTGTGAGGCAACAGCACTACCTACTGCGCCACTGCGTTGCCCTATTTAGGATATTGTTTATTTATTTTAAAAAAAATTACAATTTGACACGTGCAAACCACAGCACTATAAAATAAAAGCATTAACGTATGCTATGTTTTTTATTTTCACAAGCTTTGGAGACATAACATAATTTCCGCTTTTAAATATACCTATAGCTTTCGCCATGAGGCTGGGTTCAAAATGATATCAATGTTTTCTAAGTGCACTGCGAAGGGAGCACAACTGTAAACATGAAGATCGCTAAAACTGAACTGTAAACATACTTTGAAAGCAAATTACACCTAAGATAGATCAACTTAATGCTTTTTATTTTTAATAATTCCAACTTTGAATGTTAGAATGTTCTAAATGAATAGGGCATAGGGGGCATAAGTGGGAATAGAACACAGTCAGGAACTATGCTTCTAACTACAGCTCTAGAGGTGTCGTTTCAAGTGCTTAAATTTGCGACGCAGTTTGCGAATGTTCGTTGGAGCGATGAATTTGGGAACAGCTAACCAACGAACTATGTTTGTAACGATGGAACTTGCGACCTTAGTTGGCTAACGATGATTTTGGGACACGCAACCCAGTTCAGTATAAATGTGACTGACTTCATCTCCATCCCAGACTGATGGAACCCTGCTGTGGAATAATTGTGGAGTGTTTCTGGACACTGGTTAGGGTGCAGTGGTGTTCATCAGTAGTTCACACAGTTCTTCTTGTGCTCTGTCTTCGTTTTAAAGTGATGTGCTGTATTTTGATTTATGGAACCCAATCCAGACAGATCTCCCCATTACTGCAGGAAAACATTATCCTCTGCCTGGAGCTCCGACACACTGTCATAATTAAACACAGATAAATCAGACGGCCACAGCTGATGCATTTCTCACCAGCTAATCGTTTCAGATGGAGAGAGCAGCTGAGAGGATTTATCATCGTTTCATTTCATATCTGTGGCTCATCAGGACAGCATGCAGAGATCCTGCACAGCGGTGAAGTGCTTTCTGGAAGAGCTGCTGACCGCTCTGAACCTGCTGCACTGATAATATAGGCTGGAATATAGTTGAGTGAGGTCTTCCTGACTCAATCACACACACACACACACACACACACACACACACACACACACACACACACACACACACACACACACACACACACACACACACACACACACACACACACACACACACACACACACACACACACACACACACACACACACAATAGGAGTATACTGACAGAAGATTGAGTATAGAGAGAGAATTACCATTTTTACAACACATTTTACTGCCCCGTCGTGTGTGTGTGTGTGTGTGTGTGTGTGTTTTCCTGTTGTCCTCTGAGCACAGTGTTCATTATTCTCTGCTGTCTTTAGTGTGTCTGAGAAGCACTTCAGTTTGACACTGTAAATGTCACAGACGCCTTAAAGAGTTCCTGTGTAAACACAATAATGAGACAGCTCAGTATCAGAGCTTGAAGGATTTCTTCATTTGTTTCTAACAGTGCAAACTTCCTGCCATAACACTGCAGAGTAATACGAAATACCCCAGCGTAACGTTCAGTCACAGTAAACAGTCGATATCGATAGGTAGATACACAATAGGCTGCTCAACCATTTGTTTGCTTTAGTGTAATCATTATAATTGCTAATGTATGATATGCAAATGTTAATTAACATGAAACATTACAGTCCGATTAACAACCGCCTCTGATGAGGTCTGATCCATCTGCAGCCATCATTCTGCTCAAACACACACAAGACTATTTCAGAAAACGTGTACACAATCAACTCTGTTAAACATGTCTACACAATCAACACAGTAAACGTGTCTACACAATCGACAGAGTAAACGTGTCTACACAATCGACAGAGTAAACGTGTCTACACAATCGACAGAGTAAACGTGTCTACACAATCGACAGAGTAAACATGTACACACAATCAACTCTGTTAAACATGTCTACACAATCGACAGAGTAAACGTGTCTACACAATCAACACAGTAAACATGTCTACACAATCGACACAGTAAACATGTCTACACAATCGACAGAGTAAACGTGTCTACACAATCAACACAGTAAACGTGTCTACACAATCGACAGAGTAAACATGTCTACACAATCGACAGAGTAAACATGTCTACACAATCGACAGAGTAAACATGTCTACACAATCGACAGAGTAAACGTGTCTACACAATTGCTTTACTTCCCGCCTCCACATCTTAATCACAGTAAATTGCTCTGCAGGGAGACTGGTAATTACCCACTAATGAATCATTCCATGTCTCTGTAATGATGTATTAAATGTGCTGTGACAAACATAACTTGATTTTAATAGTTGTCAACAGTGTGTCTGATGTCATGTTGTGATTGAGCACAGCATTTTTAATGATTTCTCCAGGATAGCAGCAGTCAGACCGCAGGAATGCACATGTTTTCTCAGTGTTTGTCAGGGTTGAAGAAACACTCTCTGCTCTGTCCGTCTCTGTAAAAGCTCTTGATTTCATAACCTTGAGGAAAATCATGTTCAAGGCAGAACTTTAGACAGCAGACTGAGCCTGTTAGTGAAAGATGATCACGAGTGCTTAACTACAGGCAGCATGAAATTAACTAATACTGCTCTGGGACTCATGCCAAAGAGCCCGGAGAATAATAAGATATTTCCCTTATGAAGAGGATGTTTCTGATTGTTTTAATTCACATGTGGATATAGTGAAATCATGAATAGAGTTACATAACCCTTTCTCTTGAAATGGAATCACAAGATGAAACAGGAATCATACGTTAAATCATGATTCTTGAGATGATGCTGAGAGAAGCTGATAGCGCTGAAAGATGATCAATTCTGGAAACGTCTTATTTTCTTACACTGAAAGTCAACAATGACTGGCACATTCCTGTAATGTTTGCGGATTGACAATGATGAACACCGTAATAGCGGATCCAAGTGCAGCATTTATTTAGCAGGATAGCCGTACAGGCAGCGATCGTAACAGGTGCAAAACAGTACAATAAGGGTTATCCAAAATCGCAGTCAAGCAGGCAAAAGGTCAGTCTATGTGGCTAAGTATTAATACACGGAAGAACAAAGCTGAGGCTCGGAACATGGAAGACTACACAGGAAAATACTCAGCCATGAAAACATTACAATATAGCAAGACTCAGTCCCGAGGTGTGTGTGCTTGCAGCTTAAATATTCTGTGTTATTAGTCTTTGATGATCTTTGGGCCGTGTGTGTGTGTAATCTACTGAAAGCGGAACAGCTGTGTGTGTGCTAAGTGCATGTATGAAGTTGTAGTTCATAATGTGGCGGATTTGTAGTTCACCAGCGAACTGCGTGTTTCCCAGTAATCTGCAGCCACTAGATCGCTGGTGATCATAACGATTCTGCTAAACATGGAAGAGCCTGAGGCAGTAAAGGTTTTTAAATATTCAGCAAGTGTGATCTATTGTAGACTGTATATTTCTGGTGATGTGGAGGTTATATGTTAGCCAACGCAAAGGTCACATTTGAAGGAAACTTTGAGAATTTTTTGTCTGCGCAGGCATTTCACTGAGCGTTTACGTTAGCTTGGTGGAAGACATTTCAGGGTACAATATAACGCTCTGGTTTGGTTCTGTTAAAGTAAAATTATACGGGATTCTAAGGATAGCAGGTAAAATAATAGGATCTAAGCAAAAATCAATAGAGGAGTTGTGTAACAGCAGAGCAGAGGATGAAAATAAAGAAAATAGGCTAATATAGGCTTCATAGGCTAAAGTAAACCACACAGTTTAAGTCTTTAGGACTGCTCTGCTCTTCTTTTAAACTGGATGTTCTGACACTGAGATATCCACTCGAGGCTTGTAGATTTATTGATTTATGTTGAATTGCAACTCTTCATTTATGTCTTTAGTTGGGTTTATGGTGGACATTTGTTAGCATGTGGTGGTTTTGTTCTCATGTTAATTTGGGTTGAGAATCTGATCTGCCAGTGCAGTCTCAGTGTGAGAGCAGTTTAATGTCGGCACGCTGAGTTTCAGGAGCACTGCGGTTCATGGCCATTATGAGCTGTTTCACATGGAGAAATATAATAACATGTCCTCATTTTCACCACAGCCTGCTCTTATATGCAGATATTGGTGTGTAACATTTACAGCAGGAAATAATAAGTTCAGCTTGTTTGTGAGTTTTGTCAGTCATTTTGCATCAAATATTGGACATATTTTGAGTAAAGCTGTCACAATCACCAGCGATCTTCTCCCCTTAGATCGCTGGTTTACATGCACAAACACCCATGGACTACAAATCCACCATCATATGGACTACATCCCCCATACATGCATACTCTGACATCACACACAACCGGTTCCAGATCTGCACTGATTACACCCACAGCTGAAGCCACTCAACAACTGATTACACACACTACATAAGCAGAACATACACTCACTCCATTGCCGAGTCTTGTTACCTGTTCACAGTGTCAATTCAAAGCGTTTCCTTGTCTTGTTTTTGCCGTGTTTGGACCCTTGCCTTGTTTATCTGTTTCTGCCTGTCTGCTGCCATCCTTGTGACCATCTGCCTGCTATATTGACCACGATTCTGGATTTCCCTCATAAGACTGTTTGCTCCTGTCTTGATCATTGCTTGCCTGACCATCCCTCCAATAAAAGCCTGCATTTGGATCTGCACCTTTGTTGTCATGTCACTTCCATGGTTACAGAAGACTCGGCCAAACATGGATCCAGCAGGACGTCTCTTCAGGCTAAGGCAAGGTATGAATTCCCTCGAGGACCATATCATCTCTTTTCTGGACATTGCCAATGACACCACTCTCCTGGACTGCATACTTATTGATTTTTTCTATGATGGACTAAACGAACCACTGAAATCCACCCTCATCCGTTATGGTCCTCGGGGGTCTTTCCAGCAAGCCCTAGATGTGGCTTTACGAGCCATTGGGTCAACCTTCACCGTAGGCGAGGTGGAGGAGACCCCTAAATGTTTTTTGGGGGGGGGGCAATAGACAGCAAGACCCGCCGGCAACGGGGCTTGCTGTTCCCTCCAATAATACTATAATGCTGGCATCTCCTATACTCCTGTCCCCTGTTCACCAGCCTAGACCACAGCCAGTTGACAAAATGGCGGCCAACAGTCCAGTCAAGCACAAGAGGGCCACCTCCAGTTCTCCAGGTGACAAAATGGCCACTTCCAGTCCTCCAGGTGACAAAATGGCCACTTCCAGTCCTCCAGCTAACAAGATGGCCACCTCCAGTCCTCCAGCTAACAAAATGGCCGCTTCCAGTTCCCCAGTTCACAAAATGGCCACCTCCAGTC
The DNA here is from genome assembly GCA_903798195.1 of Danio kyathit. Classification (NCBI taxonomy): domain Eukaryota; kingdom Metazoa; phylum Chordata; class Actinopteri; order Cypriniformes; family Danionidae; genus Danio; species Danio kyathit. The sequence goes on from CAIGQS010000169.1 coordinate 52,027, forward strand.
CTCCAGGTGACAAAATGGCCACTTCCAGTCCTCCAGCTAACAAGATGGCCACCTCCAGTCCTCCAGCTAACAAAATGGCCGCTTCCAGTTCCCCAGTTCACAAAATGGCCGCCTCCAGTCTTCCAGCTCACAAGATAGCTATCTCCAGTTCTCCAGCTCACAAAATGACTGTTTCCAGTTCCCCAGTTCACAAGATGACTGTTTCCAGTTCCCCAGCTCACAAGATGGCCGCATCCAGTTCCCCAGCTCACAAGATGGATTCCTGTTCCGAGTCTGTTCCTGTCCAAGTTCCTGTTCCTGAAATACCATCACTTGAGCCACCAGAACGGCCACCACCACCTGAGCTGCCAAAGCTGCTGCCACCACCAGAGCTGCCAGATCCTCAGTCACTGCCAGAGCTGCCAGATCCTCAGTCACTGCCAGAGCTGCCAGATCCTCAGTCACTGCCAGAGCTGCCAGATCCTCAGTCACTGCCAGAGCTGCCAGATCCTCAGTCACTGCCAGAGCTGCCAGATCCTCAGTCACTGCCAGAGCTGCCAGATTCTCAGTCACTGCCAGAGCTGCCAGATCCTCCAGAGCTGCCAGAGTCGCCGCCGCCGCCAGAGCTGCCAGAGTCGCCGCCGCCGCCAGAGCTGCCAGAGTCGCCGCCGCCGCCAGAGCTGCCAGAGTCGCCGCCGCCGCCAGAGCTGCCAGAGTCGCCGCCGCTGCCAGAGTCGCCGTCGCCGCCGCCAGAGCCATTGACGCCGCCAGAACCCTTTGTATTCCCTGAATGGCGGGCGCCAGGTATCTCTGAATTCCCCGAATGGCGGGCGCCAGAAACCTCTGAATCCCTCGAATGGCGGGCGCCAGAACCCTCTGAATCCCTCGAATGGCGGGCGCCAGAACCCTCTGAATCCCTCGAATGGCGGGCGCCAGAAACCTCTGAATCTCTTGAATGGCGAGCATCAGATGACCCTGAATCCCCTGAATGGCGGACGCCAGACCCACTTGAATTCCCCGAAGGGCGGGCGCCAGATCCACTTGAATTCCCCGAAGGGCGGGCGCCAGATTCTCCTGAATTCCCCGAAGGGCGGGCGCCAGATCCTCCTGAATTCCTTGAAGGGCCAGGGGTACGAGACCCACCTGAGTCCCACGAAAGGCCAGAGCTGTCACCTGAGTCTCACGAATGGCCAGAGCCGCCACCTCAGTCCCACGAATGGCTGCCAAAGCCGTATAATTTCCAAGAGTCACCAGAGCCGTGTGACTTGCCAAAACCTAAGCCTCCTGACCCACTGGGGTTGAAAGAACTGCCAGTGCTCCTTGAACCCAAGCCTCCTGACCCACTGGGGTTATATGAACTGCCAGTGATCCTTGAACCTAAGCCTCCTGACCTACTGGGGTTATACGAACTGCCAGTGCTCCTTGAACCCAAGCCTCCTGACCCACTGGAGTTAAATGAACTGCCAGTATCTCCTGAACCCAAGCCTCCTGACCCACTGGGGTTATATGAACTGCCAGTGCTCCTTGAACCTAAGCCTCCTGACCCACTGGGGTTATACGAACTGCCAGTGCTCCTTGAACCCAAGCCTCCTGACCCACTGGAGTTAAATGAACTGCCAGTATCTCATGAACCCAAGCCTCCTGACCCACTGGGGTTATATGAACTGCCAGTGCTCCTTGAACCTAAGCCTCCTGACCCACTGGAGTTAAATGAACTGCCAGTGTCTCCTGAACCCAAACCTCCAGACCCATGGGGGTTATATGAACTGCCTGTGCCTGCTGAACCTAAGCCCCTGACCAACTTCAGCTCCATGCTCCAGGCCTTTTGCAACTCCACACTCCAGGCCTTCAGCAGCTTCACTCTTCAGGCCTTACGCAGCTCCAGCTCCATTCTCCGGGCCTTCCACACTCCAGGACCTCAGCAGCTTCACTCTTCAGGCCTTACGCAGCCCCAACTCCACGCTCCAGGCCCTCCGCAGCTCCACGCTCCAGGCCCTCAGCAGCTTCACTCTTTAGGCCTTACGCAGCTCCAACTCCATGCTCCAGGCCCTCCGCAGCTCCAACTCCATGCTCCAGGCCCTCCGCAGCTCCAACTCCATGCTCCAGGCCCTCTGCAGCTCCAACTCCACGCTCCAGGCCCTCTGCAGCTCCATACTCCAGGCCTTGTACAGCTCCATGCTCCAGGCCCTCCACAGCTCCACTCTCCAGGCCTTCTGCAGCTCCACGCTCCGGGCCTTCCACAACTCCAAGCTCTAGTCCCTCTGCAACTCTACGCTCCAGGCCCTCTGCAGCCCCATACTCCAGGCCTTGTACAGCTCCATGCTCCAGGCCCTCTGCAGCTCCACGCTCCGGGCCTTCCGCCACTCCACGCTCCAGGCCCTCCGCAGTTCCACTCTCCGGGCCTTCCGCAGCCCCACGCTCCAGGCCCGCCGCAGCTCCATTCTCCGGGCCTTCCGCAGCTCCACGCTCCAGGCCCTCCGCAGTTCCACTCTCCGGGCCTTCCGCAGTCCCACGCTCCAGGCCCTCCGCAGCTCCATTCTCCGGGCCTTCCACAGCTCCACGCTCCAGGCCCTCCGCAGTTCCACTCTCCGGGCCTTCCGCAGCTCCACGCTCCAGGCCCTCCGCAGCTCCACTCTCCGGGCCTACTGCTGCTTCATGCTTCAGACACTCCTCAGCTGCATGGTCCTGGCCCTCCATCCCTCCCCCTGTTCCGCCTCCGCTCCACCTCCCGCCTGAACTATGATAGGAGTGTCTGGAAGCCACTCCTTAAAGGGGGGGCTCTGTCACAATCACCAGCGATCTTCTCCCCTTAGATCGCTGGTTTACATGCACAAACACCCATGGACTACAAATCCACCATCATATGGACTACATCCCCCATACATGCATACTCTGACATCACACACAACCGGTTCCAGATCTGCACTGATTACACCCACAGCTGAAGCCACTCAACAACTGATTACACACACTACATAAGCAGAACATACACTCACTCCATTGCCGAGTCTTGTTACCTGTCAATTCAAAGCGTTTCCTTGTCTTGTTTTTGCCGTGTTTGGACCCTTGCCTTGTTTATCTGTTTCTGCCTGTCTGCTGCCATCCTTGTGACCATCTGCCTGCTATATTGACCACGATTCTGGATTTCCCTCATAAGACTGTTTGCTCCTGTCTTGATCATTGCTTGCCTGACCATCCCTCCAATAAAAGCCTGCATTTGGATCTGCACCTTTGTTGTCATGTCACTTCCATGGTTACAAAAGCAAAACATACATTACATTATTTTAGCTATAGGACATGTTTTATGTGTGAAAAGACACTCTGCTTCATTGTCTTTGTGTGTTTTTTATTTATGTGCATCTGGTTTAACATTTAGGCTCTGAAAGACTTGAGATTCATTAATTCATATAACAGTTTAATATTTCATAGCAGCTCCTGTTTCAGTAGGAATCTGTTAGAAAGTTTTCACCTGGTTGTACATCAGGGTAGCTGGTCTTGCTGGAGTCATTTCCACCGCAGAGTTTTATGAGGAGAAATATAGCAGCGCTTCATCTCCATATGGTGTGAGCTGTGGGTAATGGTGGAATAATTGCCTTCTGTTTGCTTCAGCATCTGTCCCGAGAGCAGCGGATCTCCGTTCTCCACAGATGTGAATGTGCACGCTGGGCTTTTCTCAGCGCTGCCTAATGGGATCTGAATAAATGTCAGCTGTAGGTCAGTAAATGAGATTTCTGGCTTTGCGCTGCAGGTTCTGGTGCATTAGCTGCGGCGGGTCGCATGGCTGATCCGCATGGGCTGAAGGTCAAACACTGCTGCGCGCGCTCAGAAACGCTGATGCTGCTGTTAAAGCTAAAAGGAACAGACTGAAAACGGTGACATTTGCAAGCATGCTGTGAAAAATACAATGAGGAATAAGTTAATGCAGTTTTTCACAATTCATATGGTTCCATTGCTTTTAAACACGCAGTGATGGAGCCCAAGGAGAACTGGTAATGATAGGAATTAAAGACAGGCTTCGTTCAGTGCAAACACAATCCTGTTCATCATGCTCATTAGAGAAATATACACAAACACTGCATCTCCACACAGAGGATGGTAAATGAGAAGACAACGCTGGTGGTGTTAGATTCAGCTCTCTGTCAACAGAGAAGAGTTTACACTCAGTGTTTGACATGCAGAAAATGAAGATGGACCATTTAGTTTTTCAGTGTGTCTTCAGTTTGTTATAGTGCTGTCCTCACTGCAGATATTTCTGGCTTTTATTTCCAACTCCAGAGGATGACCCAGATTCAGTTTCCTCTGAGGCTTTATTCGGGATGTTGTTGTTGTATGTTTTATTTCCTTTCTGTTAAACAAAATGAAGATATAACGTCAAGTTCTAATTATAAAGAGATTCTGGGATGTTGCAGCATCACCTTTACCCTAATCACAGATGAGATGAGTTACATCTTTTACTTCTGTTACTATCTTCAGTGTTTTTCATTCATGAATGATCTCTGTAAGACTGTTTTTAAGTTCATGAATGTTGTCTGAAGCATGTGTCAGTCGCCTTTACACTGCAGTCTGTAAAACACAAATAAAACACAAGTAAAACAGTGTATCTGAGCATCTGCAGCTACAATGCTGGACAGGCAGCAGCAATGAGCACATTTACTGGGTTTACAGTGTAATGAAAGAAAAGCTTTAGTGAGCAGAGCTGTATTAGTGAGTGTGTCAGAAGAGTTTCACAGAGCACTGTGTCACCTTATCAACCACAGCAAATGAAAAATGTAGGAGAAATGAATATTGATGTATATCATTAGCCTTCAGCAGAGCTCAGGTCTCAGGCCATGTCCACACGTACACGGGTATTTTTTATAAACCCAGTTTACCCGCTTTCATTAAAAAAAAAGTCTCTGTCCACATTAAAACGCACAGTGATGCATGTTCAGGGCACGCCGGACCAGCAGGTAGTGATAATGAAGCTTATGCCGAGTTCACTGTGAAGTATTTTTGAGAGTGTGTTGCAGTAAGGAGAAAACAGCACACACACACTGATGTCATGAGGGGAAATCTCCAGTTTAGCGTCCGCTTGACCACACAGTACCTGCAGTTTCTGAAAATCTTCAACCTGGTCAGAGTTTTCAAAATGTTTGGGATTCAGTCACCCGATACTGGACAAACAGCCAAAGCACATGTAGAAAAGTAGTGCGGTTTAGAAAATACGCAGTGTTCATCTGGACAGAGCCTGACCCAAACCAAACACTGAAGCATAGGAGCTTTCAGGATCATTAGAGTAGAAATACATTTCATTTGCTGGATCTACATTACCAGACAGAGGAAAACTCTTTATTTCTCACGCCTGTGTGTGTTTTGAATGAAGTCCTGTCTAAACATGCTTCAGTGGACACCTGTGCGTGTGCGTGTGTGTGCACGCCGTTCTGTTCTCCAGGCTTCATTTAGAGTGTTTGATGTTGGTTTGTTGGGTGTTTGTTGTCTGATATACCCGTTTTAAATCTGATTTCACTTATTTGATGATGCTGTATGTTGTTTTCTGTTCCGCTTTTCAATACCTGGACCTGGCGAATCAAAGGCCACAAGCCAATCAGAGCTGCTCATCTATTAAATTGCAGAACTTCATCTGATGCGCTTTGCAGAATAGAGTGTTTATGAGGACTCTGCACTTTATTAATCTGGTTGAAGTTCTAAAAGGCTTATGGGTAGATCTGATGGCTGGTGTTTTTACTGCTCGTCAGCCTTATGTGCAGTCCTGTGAGCACACGTGTGATGATGCATGCAGCGATACACTCAGTTTATGGTCCACAGCAGTAAATCCTGTTAGCCAGCGCTTTAGTCAGCATGTCGTCTTTGTCCAATACACAAAGAGAAACCAATGAGTGAAGATGGAAAAACATCTGACGTTTAAGTGCTATCTTAATGATAGTGTTAAAGTTTCAACGCTCGAGGAGTCCATTACTGCAAGTGTCTAAAGTGACTTTTACTGAAGAACCTGGTGTTCAATTAGAAAGAATGTTAGTTAACCAACGTCTCTGTCTTTGAGAGTTACATACAATAAATAAAGATTAGTCTTTGGGTATATCTTCAAATGTTTAGGTATATCATCTTTAAATGTTTATACATTTACATCTACAGTTAATCTTTTAGCAGATGTGTTTATCTAACGTGACATACAAATGAGGAGTAATCAAAGCACAAAGAACTCCAATAGCTAAGTAATAATTTAATATAAATATTGGTGGAGTTTTTCACTTGCAGAACATTCATTCATTTATTTTTTCTTCAGCTTAGTCCCTTTATTAATCAGGGGTCGCCACAGCGGAATGAACCGCCAACTATTACAGCATATGTTTTACACTGCGGATGCCCTTCCAGCTGCAACCCAGTACAGGCAAACACTTATACACACAACGGCCAATGTAGTTCATCAATTCCACTATACTGCATGTGTTTGGACTGTGGGGGAAACCGGAGCACCTGGAGAAACCCACACCAACACGGGGAGAACATGCAAACTCCACACAGAAACACCAACTGACCCAGCCGGGACTCGAACCAGCGACCTTCTTGCTGTGAGGCCACTGTGCTAACCACTGAGCTACCATGCTGCCACCTGCAGAACAAGTCTGTGTATATACTATAATACAAATATATGTACACACATACAGCATGTGAAGAAGATTTTAAGATTTTATTCTATCAGTGTGAAGTAAAGCAGAGTGTAAAGCAGTTAATTTTCTCTTCTCAAAAACTAGGGGTGTTTTCAACATGCCAGTGAGTAAAAATACCTGAGGTATGTGTAAGTTGAGTACGTTTGCACAGAAGGCTATGCTGAAGAAATAACTGATTGTGTAGAATGACTGAATATGTAAAGCACTGATTATATATGTTAAATACTTATATGAAGTTATATGTGTCAGAAGCTAGAGTGAGTAACATTATGAAGTTATTATGCCATTATATATGTATGTAACCACTTAGTTCTTTTTGCATCTATGCTCTGGTGTCAAAGCAGTTGCTGACAAAGACCTGTGACATCTCTGGTGACATTAGCCAGCTGGCAGAAAACCAAAAATAACAGAACCACCTGAGACATCTCCAATGATGGTCCATGATGGAGAAAGTGTGGGGGAAAGTGTGGGGAAAGTGGGGATGCAATGCTCTGCTCTGCACTTTCTCAGGCTTTATTATGTGAGAATAAAGTCTATATTTCTGGTATCCAAAAACCCAGGGGCGTAGCAACCGGGGGGGACGGGGGGGATACGCCCCCCTCACTTTTAGAGACAGACCATTTAGAAACAATTAATAATTATATGAACGTAACCTATTGGATCTCATGCAGCTGACCCCCCCACTTTTAAAATGTTTGCTACGCCCCTGCAAAAACCTGCAGTCTGATAGTGCCTTATTGATGAGAAGATCGTCAATCACGACAAATGACAACCGCCGGGGAGCTTACGACAAATGGCCCCTACGTGGGGATTGACAAACTCGACAAATGACAACCTACGTGAAATACGACACATGTTGGAAAGCATCATAATGACCCAGGTTCATTGGGAACTGCTGTTGTAATCAACTCAACAGCTGAAGAACAGAAACGCTCTGCTGTTGGATTGTGGGCAGTCATGGCTAAGATGGTCAAAGTGGTTTTCCTTGAAGCGTGTGTGATCTGAGACAGACATTTCAGCTTGAGAAAAATCCCTGATGGGCATATGATGATAAAACAGTGCATTATTGTACCACATCCAGGTTTTAAAAGCACTTTCGCTGTTAACAGTGAAAGGTGAAAGTTGAAATGATCCAGCCATGCCCAGGAACTCACACAGATCACAGTGACTGCTGTCACACCGTCTTTAATCTATAATCTCTGTTTCTCCCTCGTCCGAGATCCAGAGAGTGCAGAGTCTTGGCTCATTACGGAGGCGGTGCAGGTTGCTAATGCTGTGGGAATTGGGCCAAACTTTTGGATTTATTGATTGAAACATTCTTGGTGTTGTTTTATTGGAAAATTAGAACATTATTTTAGTTTCATCATTTAGGTTTACATTCTGAGTGACTAAAATGGCCACTAATGGCTTTTTAGTGCCAAGACATAAGATTTAGTTGGTTGGGCAGAATGAGTTAGCTGTTTGGGCAAATTTACCTGCAGAAGAAAAAACAAGATCGCTCAGTTGGAGACAATTATCACTAAGGTGATCATTATTAGTCAGTTTGAAACCCCAGTGCATGCTGGGTGATGTTCAAAAGCACTTAGTGATTGTGGCTTGTCAGATCGTATGAACACAGTCGACACATCACAATGTAAGATCTGAGTTGACAAGGTCAGACATAAAGACATGCAACAAGACTCGTCCAGAGTTTCAACATTGAGTGGAAAAAAGTCAATGACAGTCATACCAAATATATTTCTATTTAAGATAATTGGTTTAACGTTTCCCTGCATATTCTACTCCCATATTTAGAAAGGTACTGTACCTGAAATGTGCATTTCCAGAGCTTCAGCAAACAGGGTTTTCCCCTCCACAACTCAGTCAGTTTGATTTGTCCTCATAACACTTCTCAGCACTTTCCCTGAGCTGGTTTAAAGTTGTATTGTTAACTGTGTGATCGGGTTTGATGCTCTATTGTTCCTCAGATTGATGATGTTGTAGGTGAAGCCAAACTGTAAGAGAGTCTCAAATCTTCAAAAGATCACAAACTGCAAACACTTCCAACCAGTTACCAAAGACAACAGACTCATGTGGGATTTGAGGAATGTTTTAGGATTTCCAAGATGTCTGAATTCGGACTAAGGCCCCGTTTACACTAATACGTTTTAGTTTTAAAATGCATAAGTTTTGCTGTGGTTACACCATCCGTCCACACTACGCCGGAGTTTTCGAGCCCCAAAAACGGAGCGTTTTGGAAACGCTGGAGAGGCCATTTTCATTCTAAAACGCTGCTGCTCCGTCTCAGTGTGGATGGGGAAAAAGAGACATCTGAAAGCGGAGGCGGGGCTGCAGACATTCGCCTCTCTGATTGGGGCTTTTCCTCAATATTATGTAGCCTTCACACAGTTCAGTCCTGCATCCTCTCCTTGTAAGTTCAGACTTCGCAAGTTTGATATGGAAAACAAACTCCCGAGTGTGTATAAAGTCTTTCACATCACCCTGGCTATGCTGTTTCACTATCTTAACAATAAAATGAAAACATGTTATAAGGAGCTGCCTATTTTTATTTTGATATTAACTTAACAGACATCAGAAATGTTGAGGCGTCGTGTAGCTGCATGATATGAGCGTCATCTTCATGCATATTTATAACAAAACGGAGCCTATAACATCACTGCCTCCTTTCATTTTCAGTTAAAATACGAAACATACCCTCTCTTTCATTGAATATCAGTTTTAATAATTAATAATGGCCATTATAAAAGTATAACGCACAATAGGTTTATACAATAGAGAAAATAAAGGCAAGTAATCAGTCAGATGTGCAGAATTGGTGTCCGCCATTACATTAAGATATTAACCTAACTTATCTTTGCGCTCAGCTAAAACACGTTATCTGAGAACAATAGATTCAAAAGACCAAAGTCGGGGAATATGTCATTAGATACAGACAACAAGATGAATTAAATATAACGTTTAACAAATAAAGTGAGATTAGATGCAGCGGGAGATCCGTGATGAACAGTCATGCATGCCAGAGTGTGTGTGTGTGTGGTCACGTGATGTGCGTTTTCATCGGTTTAATGTAGACAGAGAGCTGTTCAGAAACGCTGGGTGAAACACTAGTGTGGACACAGATCATTTTCATTATAAAAAGCCATTTTAAAACTAAACGGGGCCTAAATCAAGTTAGTTCTTCACCTCCTTCAGCTGGAGTGTGTTCTGTCGGCTGGGTGTTGGTGGAGCTGCTCTTCTGCTGATCGGCCTCAACAAAGTCAGTGTTTCCATTTATCCAGAACTACTCCAGCATCCACCACTGCTCTCCTGCCTGTCTCTCTCACTCTCTCTCTCTCGTGTGTGTGTGTGTGTGTGTGTGTGTGTGTGTGTGTGTGTGTGTGTGTGTGTGTGTGTGTGTGTGTGTGTGTGTGTGTGTGTGTGTGTGTGTGTGAGTGTGTGTGTGAGAGAGTCTTTCATCAAAGATGTAGCACCTCAGTGTTATTAGCGCATCGCCAACAGCTGTAATTACTCACCATTGAAGATTCAGATCCCAGACTCTGATATGATGAGCAGCAGTGAGGAGGCATTGACTTTACCCAGCACTCTGCTGTCTTCAATATATTCCAGGCTAATCTCAAAGGACAACCCATAACATGCCCAGCAATACACTTTTATCTCTTTTCCTGACTGGGGATTGTGTGTTTGGAAACAGCCTTGCAGCGTCAGGTTTTCAGTGCAGGTAGACTAAGTTAAAACTCTTTATTTCAGTCTGTAAGCCGTGCATGTGTGAGCTGCTGTAAAGGTCTGCTGCAGTTCTGACAGGGGTTTACTCTAGATTTCTTCATATTTGTTGTATTTCTGTACACTCGCCTCTAAAATGACATTCATGTGTTCAGATTAACATCTTTTTTATGTGTCTTTCATCAAAATGTACTCTGTATTTAATAGTAGAGCAAGTAATTCTTTAAAGAAGGATTCTAAAGTCACAGAGGAGAAAAACACACAGGACCATATTTTCTTTAAATTCTTCCTAATTACACGACGTCAGCAAATGTGTTTGTGCTGTACATATTTCACCCAGGGCTTTATGTGATGGAGATTTCAGTTGTTATGCTCAGCGCATGCGAGTGAATGTCACATGCTGAATGTTTCGCTCTCAGCTGTTTTTCCTACACTGAGGATATTTGCATTTTCCATATCTCTATAATGATGTGCCCTCACCTAGGCTTCACTCCATTTATCATAATTGCTCCGTCTCTCTGGTTATCCATTTTCATCCTTCACAAGGTCCTTCTTGCGAAACCTCGTCTTCTAAACAAGGATTTCAAACTAATATTTCTGTCATTAATTACTGTTTTATGGATCAGAAAGCAATCATTATGGTGCTTCCCTGACTTAATTGCAGCACACAGAATTTGTGCAGTAGTTTCTTAATGACTGAAAATGCATATCTCCATTTTAATCTAATGATGGAGCAGCGTACAGGTTTACTTTTGTTTAAAATATTTCTTTCTGTACACAATGCGAGCTGCTTGTGCTAAATCTGCGCCGCTGTGAACAGTAATCATACTGTCATTGACACTGAAGGTGAATGAATTCTCTGTTCTCCCTCCACCTCACTGACCTAACAAGAAAATGTCCCTGACTCTCTTTAGCCTGAGCTCCTTCTCATTTTGCTTGCAGTGCAGTTATTAACCAGTAATAGTTTCCTTTGATTAAACTTCACGCCATTAAGGTGCTGAGTTATGGGTGGCTGAAATTATGCTTTTTTATTTGATGAAATGAAATGAGAACATTCTGAAATTGATGGCTCAGTAAATCACATTTCCTCTGTTCTTAACTAATAAGCCATGACGCATAATAGCTAATGTCTATATAGAGTTCATCATGACCACAAAATATGCTCAGGTGAACCACAGAATCCTCCTTCAATGATCCAGTGGTCCAGATCAAATACCCTGAATATTTATGCTCTACATTTGCTGTGTATCATGTTGTCATGCTTTGAGATTTATTTAGTTTCACTATTCTGGTTCGTGTGCACACCATCACTGTCCAGATTCAGTAGCCTTGGTTTTGGTAGGTAAAGTAATATAATGTAATAACTTGCACAACCACAGAAGTACAAACCCCACTCGACACCGTAGCAGAAGTAGAGAAGCCCTAACAAAAGTGTAGTTAGCCTGGCATTCATCCATGTTAGATTATGCTTTATATTTATGCTTCTATACTCTTTTGAGTTCAGCTGGGAGAAGCACAGAAACTGCATCTGGAGTGAGGGTTGCCTGACCGCTGACTTCTCTAGTGAATTTTTATTTACAATAAAACGAGTTATTTGTCTAATCATTGTACGGGGTGTATGGTAAACCCTAACCCGCAGTAAACCCTAACTGCAGTGGAGTAATGTTAATTCTCACATCAGTGGATAATTGTAAATGTCTGTTTCTGCTTGATTCCAGAGATTTGAGCAATGCACCACACAGATGAACTGATCAGATATTTAAATAACTGATGTGCATTTGAGTGTCTGAGGGATGTGGATCTGCATCAAGCTCAAAGAAAATACACCAGAGAAAAGCCGATGTTTGTCTTCCAGCCACACTGATTGAGCTGGCATAACTAATGGAGATACTTGGCAGTGTGTGCTGGTTAAAGTGGCTCCTCCAGCAGGAAAGCTGCATTAATAGAATTGTCAGGAATCATTAGGGTGTTTTAACAGGATTTGAGGGTTTAGTTTCAGGAGGCTCACGCTCTGTTAAACCTTTTCAAGGTGCTGCTGTCTGGATGGCAAATCCCACAGAGAGGCTGGCAATCAGTCATCAGGACAGAGAAGATCTTCTGTAGTAGCAGAACATGTACAACTGATATGTCGGTCTTACCTTTTTCCAGATTTAATGTAAGTCTTTTGTGTCCTCAGAATGTGTCTGTAAAGTTTCAGCTCAAAACACCCATCAGATTATTTATTATAGCTTTCACTAGTTTGTGTTTTATAGCTCTCAACAGATTTAAGCTGTTTTTGTGTACTGGGGCTTTAAGGCTAGTCCTCCTCGCCCACCGTTCTTATGTGCCTGTCAGCGTGTGTCAGTCTCTGCCCTCGGCTGCCTCAGACAGCTGACACAGAGTGTTACGGTCCATGGGAGTTTGTATTTTTGTGCTTTCTCTCTGTTATTCGTTGTCTCCCCTCGCTCTTGCACCCCTTCTCCTTGTCTGTCATTCGCTCTTTGTCTCGCCCTATCACCTTTTGTTCCGCTATTATTTTCTCTCCCAGGTACTTGCTGATTGGATCCTGAGCCTGTCACTCCTCATTAGGGCGTTTCCTTGTGGACCAATCGGGCTTTGTTCCGCGGACTTTAAATTTGACCGCCACACCTTGTTTGAGAGAGTGCTGTGTGTGTGTGTTTTGTCCGCTCGTTTATGATTATGCTTTGTTCTGCTCCGTGCCTCTAAATTGGTATACACCAATGTGAATTTAATATGGTTAAAGAGTTTATCATTCCTTTTGGGGGAAAAAGGAATAGGTTACTAAGTCGCGTGACATACAGTTTGCCCGTAGGTATTCATTTTGTTCAGAAACAAACTCTTTTCCTCATAGAAGAATAAACAAATTAATTGTTAAACTTGTGTCCTTGTGTACTTTCCATCCAGTCACTCTAGTAATGATTTAATATTCTAAATGTTTATTCTCCCTAGACAACTTATTAAATCATAACACAGACATAAAGGAAGCAGATCTCATGTAACGTTTGTGAGAAAAACTACAGTAAGAACTTTACCAATGATTATTTGATGCATGTTGTGGAGCTGCAGGATGAGTCACACACAATGTCGTTACACGCGCGCACACACACAGACACACACAGTGCAGACACACACGAACATACATACAGCGCGTTTAGCTTTGCACTGTCTTTGCACGCAAATGTGACAGGATACAGGTTAATATCCACTGCTGTATGGATATCTGTTATGTTAATGTACAAAAAACCTGATTTAACGTCCACAAACCGGGATTGAAGCGTCTTTTATAATTGTTCTGACACGCGGCTGTGCTGATCAAGTAAAGCTGAAGTAAATGGCTGTAATTCATTAACATGCTCGGTTTTAAAACATTTTAAACTTGTAAAACTCACTCTTAATCACATCTGCAGGGCTTGACGCTTACTTTTTTCAGGAGTAGCACATGCGCTCCTAAGTTAAAAATTTAGGAGCACATTAAAGAATTTTAGGAGCGCAGTGAAAATATATCAAATAAATAGTGTTTTTACCTAATAAATGTACACAAGGAGATCTTTAAAAGCAAAGCAGTTTCATTTATTTGAATACAATAAGTACAATAGGTTTATTTTACTGTATAACAGCTTAAATAGTATTTAATAATTATTTATAATTTAAGCTGTGGCGATGTGGTGGAGCAGTGGGTAGCACGTTCGCCTCATAGCAAGAAGGTCACTGGTTCGAGCCTTGGCTGGGTCAGTTGGCATTTTTGTGTGGAGTTTGCATGTTCTCCCCGTGTTGGTGTGGGTTTCCTCTGGGTGCTTTGGTTTCCCCCACATGTCTAAAGACATGCACTATAGGTGAACTGGGTAAGCTAAATTGTCCGTAGTGTGTGTGTGTGTGTGTGTGTGTGTGTGTGTGTGTGTGTGTGTGTGTGTGTGTGTGTGTGTGTGTGTGTGTGTGTGTGTGTGAATGAGTGTGTATGAATGTTTCCCAGTGATGGGTTGTGGCTGGAAGGGCATCCACTGCGTAAAACATGTGCTGGATAAGTTGGCGGTTCATTCCGCTGTGGCGACCCCAGATTAATAAAGCCAAAAAGAAAATGAATGAATGAATGAATTTAAGCTGTATGGAGTTTAGCTAGCCGTCCACAGCAGGACTGGGATCAAATTGCTGTAGAGAAGGCCTCTCTAAACTGAGCTGAATCAAGTCTGCAGTTGTGGACCTGCCTAGGCAGCTTCTTGTTCAATTTTTGATCCAGTTTCGAGCTGAAAAATCTCTTTCACACTGGGCAGCAGAAATAGGGAGTTATTATTAAGTTATTGTTAAGTTAATAAAAATGTGCAGTATGGTTAGTGCAAACATTCACATGACCAGAGCAATTTAATCTGTGTTTGTATCATAAGAAGATTATGGCTGTATCAATGCTCCCAAGCAAAACATTAATTTTATAATAATATATATAGTACACATTATCTTAATATAAATATACTTGCAGTAGCTGGATTGAAACACACCTTTTCTCTACAGCACATAAAAAATTGACTATTAAGAATAATTTTATCAAAATTAATTATTTGCATAACATATTCAAATGATTCCACCCTACTTCCCACATGGGAACAGTAAGACAATGTAAAGAAAGACAGAACTGCAAACTCATGTGCAAAGCTGACACTGTTTATCAGAGCACTTTATTATTCAGGGCTTCTTAAAGAAGATATGAATATGGGAATACCTTTATGAATTAAAGTTTCCTTCTGCCCCAAAGTAACACCATCTTTTCTATTTTCTATATAACTTCAATGACCTTCAGCAAAAGAATAATTTCTTATTCTTATTTAACAAACAAATTTGAAAAATTTTCAGTGTGCACCACTGACAGGTCAAATATGCTCTCTTTCTCTCTCTCTCGACAATTAATATCGAAAGCGAAAGTAGAATCTCGGACATGTCCTGGGAGAAGAGAATGTATGGTAACACTTTATTTTGATGGTCCATTTGAGTATTAGTAGACTGTCTGCTTAATATCTGTTGACACTGACATTTAACAGTCCTTCAAAAGACATTTAACTGACTATAAGAAACTTTGCAATTACAAGTCAACTTACACTAACCCTAACCCCAATCCCAACCCTAACCCCAACCTAACAGTCTACTTATAATCTAATGATAATTAGTTGCAATGTAACTTAAATTCAACAAACGGACCATCAAAATAAAGTGTGACCGAATGTATTGTCACCCCAAATGAGCTGGATCAGTCTATTTAGTAAAATGCTATTCTGTTTCCTCGCGCTCTTCTCAAAGCTGTTACGAAAGTCAGAACAACATTTCTGCATTCAGCGCGATCTTCAGCGCGTCTCTGTGGGTCTGCATGCAGAGCGTGTGATTCTGTGGCAGTGTTCTCAGTTTCTCGCGATTCGCGAACACAGATCCGGGCCGCCCAGGTAAAGTCTGTGTGGCAAGCGCTGATGTTGAATTGGGTCTCACACTAGATGTGCCACGATATGCCATGCATGGCCGAATTGTAGACGTTTTCTATGACGCTCGCACGTTGTGCGACACGCCACCATTCGGTGCCATGCGTTGCTTTGCAACGTATACAATGTAAAGACCGCCTGACGTGAAGTAAATAAACCTGTAGAGATGTGCTGTTGTTGATTGTGTCAGCATGTCACAATAGGTTTCCAACGTAATACACCATTAGTTAGAGTAAAGAGCATGTTGTTTTACCGAGGCAGAGTGAATTAAGTCATCAATCGAGCTTATAAAAAAAAAAAAATCGCACATGTGCTACTAAATAAATTTACCAGTTCGCACACGTCTATTTTTAGTCGCAAATGCGAGCGAAATGGTCGCACTGTCGAGCCCTGATCTGATGATGATTGATGATCCTAGCAAATGGAACATACCTTTTATTTACGGTTGATTTGCGCACGTCCTGTCTTGTAGATATGATTACAAACGTTACTATGGAGACATGTTAATATGCGGCTGCGGCAGTTCGGTGGGCGGGAGGACCACACTCCTACGTCAAGTTGCGGTCGGTCTCAAAACCGCTCCAATTGGTCCACCGTATTTATGTTGTTAAATTGAAAAAAAAAAAAGGACTGGGTGTGTTTATATCAGCCCAATATGACGGTCTATACACTATACCTACACATATGTCTGTCCAAACAGCTTGAAAAGTAGATTTTTCAATCTACTTTCAATAGGTGCCCTTTAAAACGGTGCGTAAACTCAGGAACAGGGCACAAGTGTCTTCATTTGTATTGGTGCTAGAGAGCTGAAATTTGGGAAATATAACGAGAGGACTCTCACTCAAATGCTCTGTGTTTTGTCCCTCTAGTACGCAGAGATACAGGAACCATGTTAATTCAGGCCAGGAAGACATGCTTTTTGATGTGTTGAGGGTTTGGACCCAGCAGTTTGCCTGTATTGGGTTAGGTGTTAATTCAGTCCACATTCATTTAATACTATTCTTGATGGATATATTTTAAAATGGATTTAAAGATAGTAACATGTTTCTACATTACAATGAAGAGTGTCTGTCAGAGCTTAAATATGTCAAGTAATGTCCATATGAGGGAAATGTACAGTTGTAGGATAACCCTCATAACCCTCCAGGAAAAGATCCCAGTTATTTTTAAAGAGAAGTTTCTTTTCTTTATGCTTTGCCAATGACCATTCATTGAGAGAAGATAATACCTTTCCTTTGCTCATCAGTAAAAGTGAAGCGGCCCAGACACAATGATCCTCATAGTGTGTGTTGAGCAGACTCCATCAGACTCATTGAAAACCTCGGTCTGCCACAATCACATCACAGCAGCTCAGAGATCAGGAACTGCAGAAACACGGGAGTCGGAATATGAGCTATATCTGCTAATGTCCATTGACACAGACTCACAGAGTCACACTGATGAGTGTGAGCATAACATTTAGATTCAAGACAAGCTCAAATTCTTACAGGTGTTGGAGAACATGTGAGTGCAATGAACATCTGTAAATCAAAAACATGAACGACCACGATCCTTTACCTTACTAACTGTAGAAAACACGAAGGCAGAAAAGGACATGCATTTCCTTTAATTATAATTTTTCTATGTACTTCTCACATTATATTCATCAGATATATATATTTATTATATATAATTTATTATATACTTACACATACAATTCTACTGTCACTTTCAGTCAAGCCCAAAGTTATTCATATTCCTGGGGTATAATCTATTAAACTCAGAATACACACTTTTTAAAATTTGCATTTTATTGTAATGGATTTCCAAACATTAAGACTGAATTTAAGCATGGGTTATCAATAGCGTAATGTGTTCTTGTGAATGACTTCTTGTGCATATTTTGTGATGTTCTTGTGTCACAGCAGCATATCATCACTCCTGTATGTGCTGCTGAGTTTCTGTAGCTATCTGTAATGTTGACTAGAAAGTGTGAATCAGTGCACCATTGCTGCTCACTGTAGCCCATTGCCAGAGCCGTCTGATGCCTTTCTATATAGGCGGTGTTACATTTGCTTTGTGGAAAAGAGTTGGATTCAGAATAAGAAATGCTTTGATGAAGTTATTGAATCCATGACATTAGTTTTAAAAACTAAAATTATGTAAATATTACAGAAAATACATGTAAACCGAACTCCAGTAAACTCTGTTGGAGTGTAAGACATCACCACTGACCTCCAATCATGCTGCAACAATGCAGACAGAGGGAAGATGTGCGTGTCAAACTGCTGCTTCAGGGAGTTCACAGTGATCTTGGTTGTTTCTAATAGTAAATAATAGATAATTCTAATTTAATTTAACTAACCTAAAAGTATACAAAAAATAAAATTAAAAAATAAAAACCCCAACAGCTTTTATTATTTTACACACTGGTGCATAACTGTAGGCACACCGATCAGCTAACCACTATTCCATTCAATTCAATTCATCTTTATTTGTATAGCGCTTATACATGTAAATTGTGTCAAAGCAGCTTCACATGGAAGATTATAGTGAATTGAAACAGTGTCAGTTCAATTTTCAGAGATTAAGTTCAGATCAGTTCAGTTTAGCTCAGTTCAGAGTGGGTTAATAATCACTACTGAGAGTCCAAACACTGAAGAGCAAATCCATCGATGCGCAGCTCTATAGATCCCGAACCATGCAAGCCAGTGGCGACAGCGGCGAGGAAAAAAAAAAACTTCACCGATTGGCGAAAGTGAAGATTTAAAAAACCTAGAGAGAAACCAGGCTCAGATGGGCACGACCATTTCTCCTGTGGCCAAACGTCTTGTGCAGAGCTGCAGTCTAGGCGCAGCAAGGTGGACCTCGGCGAAGACACGTCTGTCCTTGGAGCATCACAGGAATCAGTCTCATGCTCTCACTCCATGAAGACCACCACAGCGGTTGCTCAGGATACGGCCTGGTCCAGAAAACCTTAGGATCATCTC
The DNA here is from genome assembly GCA_903798195.1 of Danio kyathit. Lineage (NCBI taxonomy): Eukaryota > Metazoa > Chordata > Actinopteri > Cypriniformes > Danionidae > Danio > Danio kyathit. The sequence continues at coordinate 70,819 of CAIGQS010000169.1, forward strand.
GTCACTGGTCTTGGATCGCATCAGTGGCACTGCATAGTCTGAGGGCCTCGGGATGAGTACCCCCAGGAGGAAATACAGAATAAGGAGAATAATTAGCGTAGCTGCTGTTCATAGTGTATATAAACAAGGAACAAAATCCTGTGTGGGGCACATCATGATTTTGCTATTCTAGGTACTACTAGAAGCCCTGAGTTTTGAGATCTTAAAGAGCGGGTTGTATTGTAGCGAGACAGGAGGTTGGTTAGATAAACAGGAGCTAGATTATTTAAAGCTTTATAGGTAAGGAGTAATATTTTAAATTCAATACGAAACTTAACAGGCAGCCAGTGTAAGGAGGATAACATTGGGGTAATATGATCATATTTTCTAGATCTGGTAAGAACTCTGGCAGCTGCATTTTGTACTAGCTGAAGTTTGTTAATAGATGATGCTGGGCAGCCAGCAAACAGAGCATTACAGTAGTCTAGCCTAGAAGTCATGAAAGCATGAACTAGCTTTTCTGCGTCTGATATAGATAGCACTATGAGAAAGCAAAGGGTGTGTTTCTGTCTTCAATAAATATGGAAGGCAATGTTGCAGTAAGAGATGGGATGAGGAAAACCTGGATGAAAAACCAAATTTGTCAGTGATTCAAGCATTCGTTTACTACAGATTTTGTGTTTCTACTCAAGTGGACAATTGAATGTTAATCATTTGTTTTATATTGCATTTATATTGAATGAATCTTGTGTTCCAAAAGGTGTCAAATTAAGGTTGTTACAGAACTGTAAAGTCTTGAAATAAGTCTTTTTAATTTTGCAAGATAACTGAGGTGTTCTGCTATTTGTGTGTGTGGATTTATAAATTGTGTGTGGTGTTTTGACAAAATGTGCCTTCATTTTAAAAAATTAAGGTGTGTATTGTATCAATCCAATGTGAAAGTGGATCCTAGTTTCTTTAACTGAATTAAAGTGATCAAGAAAATCTGTAATGACAGCTTGCAGTACAGATGTTGCATTAGCGCCACCTTCTGGAGAGACTGAACTGCTACACATCTAATCCTCACAATCACAAAAAAAACTGAAAAATGAATAAAAACACCAGTGAGCTTCTCTCTGAGGCGACAGCGCCGACCACTGAGCCACCGTTCACATTTACAGAATAATTATTGAATGGTGAGGAAGAGGACTGAGTGAGTTTACGGTCCAGCTGGAGAATCAGTAGTTCAGCCAAACTGTTCAATCATCAGAGATAAACTACTGAATCTGAAAGAGAACCTGGAGATCACACAGGGAGGAAAATACAATCAATCAGAAAAGAGGATTAGATCATACTAACATTTACTGTGTATTTACACATTCATAAAGCACAAACCATAAGAAATGACTTCCCTAAAGTATAAACTACAAAATAGTATGAACAGCCAAGTGATATAGTACTTCAAATACAGCGTGTAATCAAAAAGCAGCCTGTTTTCTGACCAGATCAATCTGACCAGCCTCTGAAATCAGCCTCTGTTAATCTTCTTGTGTGCTTCTTACAGCTTGCATCCCTTGTTGCACTACTGCCATCTTCTGGTATTTCATGTCATGTTCTCTGTGCTTTCAATTTCTTAAAATTTGTCCAGTTTTCTATCAAAACACATTAAATATTTGATTGCTTGTCCCGTCTTGCAGCATAATGCTTTTTGCACTACATATTTTGTACAGATTACTAGTACATGCTCTACATTCTCGGCTTCATGGCCATTAGACGTTTCCTAATAAGTGTACTAATTAGAGGTTTCCTAATAAGTGTACTAATAAGAAGTTTCCTAATAAGTGTACTATTGAAAAGTGATATCCGGTTTGAGCGAACGCTGGCATGATCTGTTGCCGCTGCTCACCGGCAAGACTTTTAAACTTTTAAAACTTTTAAATATCGTTCAACGATCAACATTATAGCTGAACCGATTTTACTAAACTCTGACAATTCTGCTGTCTGTTTGAGTTTTATGGATTTTACCTGCTCTGCGCCTGTGGTTCTTCTGGTTTCTGCTCACCTGCGTGTCTAAGCTGTCAGCGTCTGCCTCAGCATCTGCCTCAGCATCTGCTTCACAATATACAAGTTATTGTCCGGCAAACTGTACTTCTGGCTTGTGCTTTCCTGGTGTCTCCTGACGCTTGTCTACCAGCCCGCGATGGGATTGTTCCAGTACTCGGCTGCTGAATTACATCGCTTGCGGCTCCATCTCTCTGCGCCTTTGCCAGCGGTGCTATGTCTCCATCCGGATGTCGCATTCCTGCCCCGCTGGAGATATATCCATCGTGGATCCAGACGGAGTGCTCACCAGGGCTCATCGACACATATAAAGTCCATTTGGTCCCATTTTTGTCATCCTCCTCAAAACACAGGTCGGACTGTCAGTCATAAAGTTTTAGCCAACCTAGCCCGGTCGGCTAACACTGCTGTACTCTCTGACAACATCAATATCAACTTTGGTCTCTTAAACATCCGCTCACTTACGAGCAAGGGACATCTTCTCCAGGATGTCCTCAGCGATCGCAACCTTGACATTTTGTGTCTAACTGAGACCTGGCAACAACCCAACGACTTCACGCAACTCAACGAATCCACTCCTGGAGGGTTTGTTTACACCTGTCAACCCCGTGGAGGAGGTCGGGGAGGAGGTCTCACGATGATTTACCGCGAGAGTTTGAAAATCTCGCCGGTTCCCGTTCCTTCATTCCCTTCATTTGAATCTATGCTGTGTAAACTCTCTGGATCCATACCTACATATGTCGCTATAATTTATCGCCCCCCTAAACTAAATAATGACTTTTTTAGTGAATTTGCTGCTTATTTAACACATATTACTACCCTCTCACCAAATATTACTGTTTTAGGAGATTTTAATATTCATGTGGATAATATTAATAACTCTCTCACAAAAGACTTTATATCCTGTCTTGAGAGCTGTGGACTTCAACAACATGTCAATGTCCCCACACACTCTAAAGGACACACCCTTGACCTCATCTGTTGCTCTGGTGTCTCACCCATTGACTTTTCCGCTGATGAACTCCCAATAACGGATCATTTTCTCCTCTCATTTAGTTTTGCTCTCCCTCTTTCCTCCACCAAACATCCCCATACTATCTCCTTCCGTAACATAAAACATATTGACTTAGAATCCTTCTCTGCTAGTATTGACTCTCTTTCTGACATTACTAACTTTTCCACACCAGATGATTTAGTATCTCATTATAATACAGGACTTCATGACATTCTTAATTCTTTTGCTCCCTTAAAAACCAGATCTGTCTCTTTTTCCCAGTCTGCCCCTTGGTTTACACCAGAACTTCGGCTCATGAAAGCCAAAGGCAGACAAATTGAAAGATTATATAGAAAAACTGGCCTTAATGTTCACAAAGACATGTATAGAAATCACATCCTACAATATAAGACCCACATTGCTCAAACCAAATCCAACTATTTCTCCAATCTCATATGCTCCAATGAAGGTAACAACGCATCTCTGTTTTCATTATACAAGTCTATCACTAACCCCCCAGACTTACTCCCATCTCATCTTCACTCAACAGCTTTCTGTAATTCTATCATGACCTTTTTTAGTGAAAAAATCTTTAATATTCACCAGCATCTTGGTTCACAATCCTTTCCGAGCATTACATCCGAACTTCCACAACCTGAAAATTTATTCTCCTCTTTTCAACTCCCTACAACTTCAGAAATATCAAATCTTATTTCTAAATCTAAATCATCTTCCTCTCACTTAGATCCTCTTCCCACTGTTCTGGTCAAAGCCTGTCTCCCTTCTCTCATCCCTCTCATTTCAGCCATTATTCACTCTTCTCTTTCCACTGGAACTGTTCCTGCTTCCTTCAAAACCGCAGCAATTACTCCTATACTCAAAAAACCTGGCTCAGACCCATCTAATTTTAATAACTTACGACCTATTTCTAACTTACCATACATTTCTAAAATCCTCGAAAAAATTGTAGCAACACAACTCCAAACCCACTTATCCCAAAACAACCTGTATGAACAGTTCCAGTCCGGTTTCCGCCCCCTTCACAGCACAGAAACTGCCCTTATTAAAATTACTAATGACCTTCTTATGGCAGCTGATTCTGGACTAATATCTGTTCTTATCCTCCTCGACCTGAGTGCGGCCTTTGACACCATTTGTCACAGCACCCCCATCAATAGACTATCTTCTCTTGGCATCACCAATATCCCACTTGACTGGTTTAAATCTTATCTCTCTGGCCGCACTCAGTTCATTCAACTCAAATCATTCACTTCTCAGCATTTTACAGTTACTTCGGGTGTACCCCAGGGCTCAGTCCTGGGGCCCCTGCTCTTTATCATCTATCTCCTTCCCCTTGGTAATATTCTCCGTAAATATAACATACAGTTCCACTGCTATGCGGATGACACCCAGCTCTACCTCTCTGGCAAACCCTCTCCTTGTTTTCCACCCTCATCCCTTACAGTCTGCTTAGCAGAAATCAAATCTTGGCTTTCTCTTAACTTTCTCAAATTAAATAGTTCAAAAACTGAGGTTTTGCTTGTTGGTACCAAATCAACACTCTCCAAAACTGATAGCTTCTCTCTTTCTATTGACGACTGTTCCATTTATCCCTCTAAACAGGTCAAGAGTCTGGGTGTCATCCTCGATAGCACCCTATCTTTTGATTCTCACATCAATAACATCACCCGGTCTGCTTACTTCCACCTACGCAACATTAACCGTCTCCGCCCTTCTTTTAATAACCTTTATTTAACCAGGTAAGTCAATTGAGAACCAGTTCTCATTTACAATGACGACCTGGCCAAGAGGCAACATAAAAAAAGCAGTTACAGTATAAAGCAGCAAGGACACAATACAATAACAATTTCACAAAGTGCAGATAATAACATATAAAACCAACGAAAAACTAAAAACAAGCACAGTGATCTTGTACTATTGACTGGATTGAACTTTTAAAAGATGATAGTGGAATGAAAGTACTGAGCTTTAAGGTCTGCTGCAGATGATTCCAAGCATCAGCAGCAGAAAACTGAAAAGAGTAGCGACCAAATGAAGTATGAACTTTGGGTATGCAAAGGTTAATAAAACTACTAGAGCGCAGATTGCGACGTGATTCCTGAATGTTAAGAAGTGACTGTAAATATAGTGGAGTTTTTCCAATAAGAGTTTTATAAATGAACAGAAACCAATGAATTTGTCGATGTGATTGAAGAGAAGGCCAATTTAGTAAAGAATACAGTTGACAGTGATGAGTATTAAATGGTGCACCAGTAACAAAACGAATTGCTGCATGATAAATAACATCCAGTTTGTGAAGGAGAGTTTTTGAAGCTGATCTGTAAATTAAATCCCCATAATCCAGAATTGGTAATACTGTTAGTTTGACCAAATGCTGCTTTGAAGCGTGCGTAAAGGAAGATTTGTTTCTGTAAAGAAAACTAATCCAGGCTTTAACCTTTTTGAGCAGTTCATTTATATGAGTTTCAAACGTCAGTTTCCCATCTAACCAGATACCAAGATATTTGTAGCAGTCAACATAATCAATCTCAGTACCGTCCAATGAGGAAATTTTAGGAGGAAACTCTACATGTGATAAATTTCTTTTAAAAACCATGCATTATGTTTTATTAGTATTTAAAACTAAATGAAGATTGGTAAAAGCATGTTGGATGCTTAAAAACTGGCTTGCAGTGAAGAAAGTGCTGTAGTCAAAGAGGAACTAGCTGTATAAATGATGGTATCATCAGCGTATAGATGAATATAAGAATCACCTGCAGCAGAAGCAATATCATTAACATAAATGTTAAAAAGTGTAGGCCCCAATATGCTACCTTGTGGGACCCCTTTCTGAAGCAGCAGGGGGTCTGACAGAAGCCCCTCCACCCTTACTGATTGTAATCGACCAGAACAGTAGTTCCTGAACCAGACCAGACAGCTCTCAGATAGTCCAATATATCTTAGCCTATCCAGTAGAATTTCGTGGTCGACAGAGTCAAAAGCTTTTGCCAGATCAACAAATGCAGCTACACAATACTCCTTATTGTCAACGGCACATATAATATCATTAAGAACCTTAAGTGTAGCGGTTACACGACTATGACCAGATCTAAAACCAGACTGAGCCTGATTAAGAACATTATGTGTCTCCAAAAAAAAAAATGAGCTGCTTATTGACCAGCTTCTCTAATATTTTAGAGAGACAGGGCAAAATAGAGATGGGTCTGTAGCAATTTAAATCTGTTTTATCACCACCTTTAAAAAGTGGAGTTACAGCAGCAGATTTCCAGTCTCTTGGTAGGACACCAGTTTGAAGAGAAAGGTTAAAAATACATGCGATAGGCTCTGCAATGATGTAGGCTGCTTTCTTTAAAAATGATGGATCTAGATCATCCAATCCAGCTGATTTATGAATATCCAAACTGAGCAGTTCCTCAAGCACCTCAGTCTCTTTTATCCACCGGAAAGAAAATGTGTGAGGAGCTGAGGCAGGTGAGTGAAAAGTTGATGTCTGGTTAACAGGTGAGCTGTTCTTAAAAATACAACCAGCATTGACAAAATGTCTGTTAAATTGCTTCACCATTTTGGGTTTATCGGTGATAACAACCCCCTCATGTTTAATTAAAATTGGAAGATGTGAGGAAACTGTTGCATTTTCCATTGTTTTGATAATATTCCAAAACCTCTGAGAATCAGGACCATTACCAGCCAAATAGTGCTTAAAATAACTTGATTTTGCCTGTCTAATATATTGAGTACATTTATTCCTTATAGCCCTAAAAGATTGCCAGTCAGACATATTTTTAGAAGTCTTTGCTCTACGACATAGAAGGTGTTTTTGACGAATGATCTCAGCTAAATCTGTGCTGAACCATGGGCTAAGACGATTCTTTACTCTAATTTTTTTAAAAGGGGCATGTTTATTTAAAACAGTTCTAAACAGAAGAGTAAAATATGCCCAAGCCTCTTCAACATCTGGAATAAGCCCAATTCTCTGCCAGTCCATGTCAGCCAGATCATATAAAAAGGCTTGTTCACAAAAATTTTTCATAAAACGTTTAAAAACAAACTTTTGAGAATTTTTTAAAGTGGTGCTCTTACGAACACAGACTATGCTGCAATGGTCACTAAGGCCTTGACAAAGTACGCCAGATATATATTTTTCTGGCCTATTAGTAAGAATAATGTCAATTAATGTACCAGATTCCATAGTCTTAGTATTATATCTTGTAGGGGCCTGCACAATCTGGGTCAGGTTCAAAGCGTCTAGTTGTAATTGTAAGGATGATGGTGGATTAAACATATCCCAGTTCAAGTCCCCTAACAAAATGAACTCAGATGAAATGTAGGGAGCAATTACTTCACTTAAAGTGGTCAGAGCACATGCAGGAGCAGAGGGTGGTCTATAGCAACCGGCTACTGTAATATTAAAATTATTTGATAAAATAATTTTTAAAATCATTAACTCAAACTGTTTAGTAACTGATTTAGAGATGACTACAGAACACTGTAGGTTATCCTTACAGTAGACAACAACCCCTCCACCTTTTGAAGTTCTGTCCTGTCGAAAAATATTATAACCAGAGATGGAAACAGCAGAATTGGGAATGGATTTCTTTAGCCATGATTCAGAAATTACTAAAACGTCCGGGTTTAAGTATAAACATACACTGTAAACCCGGATTAGTTGACTTTACTAGATTGTTGCGTGGAAACCCGTTGCACGAAATAAGTTTAGTTTTTACATATATTCAACTAAACAGGTTAAGCTGTATTAAAAGAAAATCTTTAGTGGGTGTAGAAGATAAATCAAATTTGGATTAGTAGTCTTTACTAAAAATCATTAGTTCACATTACTAATTTTATAGAGAATATGTTTTGTAAAATGACTATTAAATTTAACACATCATATTAATTAAAAAAATGCTTTTATGCAATGATAATTGTTATATTTAGGTAATCTATTATAATTAAAAATAATACCACTGAAATTTTACAATTTTAAGCACAAAGAATCAAACAACTTTTCAATTTTTTTTAATTTTTATTTTTGTTGAAGTTCTACAGAGGGTAACGCGGTGGCGCAGTAGGTAGTGCTGTGTCCTCACAGCAAGAAAGTTGCTGGTTCGAGCCTCGGCTTGGTCAGTTGGCATTTCTGTGTGGAGTTTGCATGTTCTCCCCGTGTTCGTGTGGGTTTCCTCCGGGTGCTCCGGTTTCCCCCACAGTCCAAAGACATGTGCTATAGGTGAATTGGGTGAGCTAAAATTGTCCGTAGTGTATGTGTGTGAATGAGTTTGTATGGGTGTTTCCCAGTGATGGGTTGCAGCTGGGAGCGCATCCGCTGCGTAAAACATATGCTGGATAAGTTGGCGGTTCATTCCGCTGTAGTAGTCCAAAGAGAATGCACAGCTTTTGGCAAGTCTTTGATGCTGTCCATCACAAGTTGTCCCTCAATGATCATCTTAACTGAGGCTTCTTCCGCGATAAGTAGGATTTCAAGGTGGTGGAATGACTGGATCATCAGAGTCCTACCAACAGAGAAGAACAGTTATGTTTCTCATTACATAATCATTAATAATGTTAAACAAATAACTTTTTAATGACAGAGACACAAAAGACAATATGTGAATTGGTTTGCTTTAGTTACACTGCAAAAGGTTTATTTCATTCTACAATGTTAAATTTAGCATTTAATTATTGACCCTCATTCCCAATTTAACTATCAGACTTGTGTATCTTCATCTTTCCCTCAATTAAAAGTCACAAAGCCAATTTATCTTTAAATTGAAGTTCATTAAAAATCACAAAAATCACAGGTATCATTAAAAATAACTTAAACTGTGTTCTGAAGATAAACAATGTTGTGGGTTGAATATATAATGACATGTTAGAGAGTTTGGAAAGATGTTTTGCTACTCTTAAGTTTCAATGTTTTAAACTAAGTGTGAACCTTTCATAAAATATAAGGACCATGCATTAATGGAAAGAATGTTTTCGTTGTCCTTTAATATTTCCTTTGAGACAATAAGTTACTTACAAAGCATGGTTTAAAGAAGTCTGCAGGCTTGTCCTCCAGGAGAATCAAAAGCCCTTTTAGGACCTAATATCCGTAGGCTCTTGAGTCTGTTAATAAATAAATGAATAAATAAATAATGTTGAACAATTGTATTAGACAAACAATATAGTAACACTTTTCAATAATTTAACTGTTAAAAAAGAATGCAAATGTATAATGGACATGAACCAACCTTGATTTGCTGTAAAAGATCTGACAACAGCTCTCCAACATTCCTCCTCTTTGATTGAAAGATCTCAAATAAACAGACTGTGTCGATAAAACATTCCAGTAACACTTTATAATAACTACACACTATGAATCATTTACTAAGCATTAGCAAATAATGAATTTATTATTTGTTAGGCATTAACTCTACATTAATAAACAATAGAAAGCAGTTTATAAATACAGCTGCAAATGCTGCTGTATTCTTGACTTACAACCACATTTATAATCTGCTTAATACCTGTACTTGCATACTTTGTTAAAAAACAAAATTTCATTACTAAATTAAGTATTAAATTATTTACAAACCAGTTATTTAAGAGTGGTTGGTGGGTTTTAAGATCATTCAGAATGAGTTAGTAAATGATTAATAAACTATTGAAATCAACGTTTATATATCTTATTATTCAGGCATGTAGTAATGGTTACTATGTATGTTAATAAATGCTTTATTAATGTAACTTTTTCATTTGAAGTACAGTATAATTTATGTATCTTTAAACGAATAGGAATAAATAATATTGTTTCTGTACTTTTTTCCTGTTTAGAATATAACTGAGTCTTTAATTATCATTCATAAGGGATTTATAAAGCATAAATAGTCCTCACTTTAGATTAGGTCACAAAACTGGATAAAGTTGAGTTAATAAAGCATTTATTAACATACAAATTAAATATTATGCCTGAATAATAAGAATTATAAATGTTAATTTCAATAGTTTATTAATCATTTACTAACTCATTCTGAATTATCTTAAAAAACAAAAATAACTTTTGTAAATAATGCAATACTTAATTTAGTATTGAAAAATAAATCACTACGATGTATGGAAGTACAATTATAAAGCACATTATAAATGTGTTTATAAGTCAAGAATAGAGCATTTGTAGCTGCAGTTATAAACTGCTTACTAACGTCTATTAATGTAGAGTTAATGCTTAACAGATAATGAATTCATTATTTGCTATTGCTTAGTAAATGGTTCATAGTGTGTAGTTATTATAAAGTGTTACCAAATTCCTGCTTGAGATTTTTTCCATTATTCTGCTGAACTTTAAAAACACCTGCAAAACAAGAGAAAATACAGAATATTAATATTTCTAAACTAAATCACTTAATAACAAAAATGATACTTCAAATAAATAAAAAATAGGTCATGTTTTGCACAGCTTTGTTGTCCCATAAGTATGTGAAATAATAAAGTGACACAAAAGACTGTAAGCAACACTTAACAGTGAGATAAAGTAATAGATAAATGTTATTACATTCTTAAACATACCTGATCTACTGTATAAAGTGCAGGTCAGCGTAGCAGGATCAAGCTTATTGCAGGCTAAGACTCCACCACTTCTTTTTTCTAAGTGCACACATAAGGTCCATCTTTAAATGGCAAATAAGAAAGTTTAAGAAAAAAAAGTTTAGAAAAAGCTGCAAATATAATTGTACTGTGAAATATAACTGTACTCTGAAAGTAAATCAATTTTGCTAGCGTTTGTCACCTCAACTTCTACACAGTTTAAGTAGCAATGTAAACTCGCCCCTTACAGACAAAAAAATCACTCATGTGAAACTTTTAGCGTAGATTTATTATATTTAGCGTTAGCCGCTAGCATGTGCTCATGCATGGACTCGTGCTATTATGAACCAACACGACGTGTAATAATTAGCCGATCACGGTTTACAGGGAACATGCTTTAAACAGTGAACATGCAGAGAAACAGTAGATAACGTTAACTTTATAAACGGTGATTAGACAGAAAAGGCAACTGTATATGATAATAGTATAAACTAACTGTGAAGTGACAGGGAAAATAGCGCTAACTGACATATTCATTCTCATATTTTGAGTTTAGCATCAGTGTGGATTTTCAGTTATCATTTTTGTCAGAGGAACATATAAACTGATAAAAGCTTCTTTGCACACTTACCGTTTCATGTTGATTTCAAAAATCCGTGGTAACCCAGCATCCTAAAAGCTGCAGGCACTCACTGAGCGTTTTGCTCACGTCACCTCAGCCAATCAAGGCCCCTCCCCTCCCTAACAAAAACATAAGGAACGGAGTTGTCTCTGCTTAACATGATCAGTACACTCATTTTTTCTTTTGATTAGTGCAAATAGCTAATTTGATTTAGTAATGACACAATTTCTTAAAGAACAATAAATAATTAGTAATGATCACTTAAAATGTTTCATTAGCACAAAATCCGGGTTTACAGTGTATGCAGTGAGCTCTGAAATTTTAGGTAGAAGACTACGTATATTTAAATGCATTATTCCAAGACCTTTGTGATTACAAAAACAATCAAAAGTTAACAAAGGTGTAGATATGTTTGCCAAACTGTCCGAAGATGAGCCATTAAATGGCCCAGGATTAGGTTGAATATTTCCTGACATCAACAGTAAGAGAATGATGAGACATCTCTGTCTGAACAGTCTGATGGAAAAGTCCTTATTGACAGTCTTATGGTGATAAATAGGCATAGAAAAATTGTCCTGTAAAGTCATAATGCAGATTATGTGAACTAAAAAAACTGCATTGGTGGCAACTAGCGATGATAAAGGCAATGCTTTGTCCCATGGTGAAACGATGTTTGAGCATGTCCCTCTGTTTGTTGTGGGAAAAATATTCAGAGCTGAAACTGGGGCTTGACAGATGTTAAAAACTTCAACTGAACTGCACAAATATAACAAACATAGTGCAGCAGAGAATAGAAACCAGTCTTTGTTTCAAACTTAAGCATCCCGATGACAACCAGCTCTGAAATCGTGTCTTATTATAATCCAGTCTGCTTTTTCCACCCGCAGATGTAGAGCAATTCATTAAGAAAGACTCCGAATCCATGCTGTATGATCCAGTCCGAATTTTTCACTTAGCCAAGTTTGGATACTAAAACAGATGATCGCTAGTAAGCAAAGCGCCAGTGTTGTCAAACTACTGTTCTGTCCTCATCAAACAACACACGCAACAAGTGGAAAACAGGAAAACGTCTAGCAGGCAAACAGCCGGCAGTCCACGTACAGCTCACACGCCTTTAAACGGTGACTCAAGGAAGCAACAAACTTCCCGAATCAGCACGAAGGAAGCATAGGAACGACCGCAGACTCACACGGATGATACGGTAGTGTAATCCAGAAACCGGCACAACTAATGAACTGTGACAAAACACTGAAGGTTCAGCAAAAAACGTACAAACGTAGATACAGAGACGAGACATGCAACGTGCAACCACTATGCTGCCATCTTGGCTTGGGTAAAAAAAAAGGTAAAAGTGAAGGTTCTCTCACCCCGCATGCCACCGCTGTTCTTGTCCATAGCCTTGTCACATCTCGTATAGATTACTGCAACTCTCTTCTCTTTGGTCTCACTCATAAATCCCTCCGTAAGCTTCAGGTGGTCCAGAACTCAGCTGCCCGTATCATCACCAGAACCCCTTCTTCTCATCACATCACCCCTGTTCTGCAGCAGCTTCACTGGTTACCTGTTCAATTTCGAATTGATTTTAAAATTTTGATTTTAACATTCAAAGCCATCCACAATCTCGCCCCTCCATACTTGTCTGCCCTCATCCACATTGCTGCTCCCTCTCGCACCCTGAGATCTTCTTCCTCCCTCAAATTGTCGGTTCCCTCTGCTCGTCTATCATCCATGGGCAATAGAGCCTTCAGCCGCTCTGCTCCCCGGCTTTGGAACTCACTACCACCTGCCATCAGTAACATTGACTCCCTCACATTTTTCAAATCCAAACTCAAAACCCACCTATTTAAGATGGCTTTTACTACTTAATTGTACCTGTACTTTTGTTGTGTTTACTTTTTATGTTATTTTCTTGTTGTTTTATTGCTCTTGTTTTACTGTTCGGTGTCCTTGAGTTGCCAGAAAGGCGCCTTTAAATAAAATGCATTATTATTGAGTCTACTGTGCTCCATTTTTAGTCTGGTTAAGATGCTCTCTCCTCTTTGGTTTTTCCCTTTATTTTCCACACAGAGGAGAAACTGAACTGTGTGTTCAAAGTTTATAATTATAACCCTAATAACCCTAACTCATCCATTCTAACCACTTGTTAAGGGGTGACGTATGCGGTTTCCACGTCCACGCCGCAACTCCGCTGACTTGAGAAAATATTTGTTTGACCTCTTTTTAGTCAAACATTTAAAATCATGGTGTACCCAACAGTCTCTGGACCTTCTGCATCACAGACAGCAATATTTTAACAATTTATAAAAAACATCACTTTCTGGCCATCTGATATTAAGCATGGGTGTATTTATTGCAATCGGGATTTTCAAAAGTATTTCAGTGCTTTGTAAACATTTATTATTAGCATTTTTTGAGCCTCCCATGCTGTTTAATAGACGTCACACTGAACAAGTGAATGACCTGCATTAGGGTTAGGTTGCAAGTTAACAGAGATGCAGATTATTAAATGAATCCTAAATAAAGGACTAAGCCATCTTGATGGATAAACATGCTGCCAAACAACTATGCTGCGTCCTCCAGTCTCAAATGAAATGCACTGTGAGGAGTTAACCCATCAGCTGTAAGGGGCCACAGCTGTTAACGGTATTTAAAGGCCACTTCACACAGTATTAAAGCCACATGCTGTTGATCAAACTGTTGCTGAAGTGGCACTGTGGTTCACTTGCTGATGTGGTTCGAAAGATCGTTGCTTGATCAAGGTAACTGGGTACAATTAATCATTCTTTTACCATGTTTAATTTAAATGCCTGACTGCCGAATGAATAATCACTGTGTGCATCAGTTTCAGTGTCCAGTCTCTGTGTGAGCATGCAGGGTACCAAAGATCATATGAAAGTCAACAAACCCCTCAGTCAGATGATGATAGACTCCAAGAATACCAAATCATAATTTTATAAACTGACATTTACATGTTCACAGTAAAGGTGTACCATCTGAAACATGTGGGCTAGTGGTACCGTGCCAATTGATAATGAATATTATAGTATTTTTGCAACTGTAGTAAAGTGCACAACACACAGTATACTCAACCCTTGTGCACTACTGTTACTTAGACCCCAAGAGACTTTCTTATTGAAAAAAAAAAAATTTATACACACAAAAAATGGTCTTGACACTTGTGTTTGCGTTCAGTATGGCCAATTGATGATCCAGTGCTGCTGACTGCTGTGTTGCTTTTTCAGACCTCCAGGATCTCAATAGGAAGGGATGAGGAAGGTGAGCTGGACCAACTCCTGCAGTCATTTTGCCCCAGAGATCTGATCCCAGGGAAAAGATGACTGAAAGGCAGCACGCCTTCTTTTACTTCATGATAAAGGAGCTGAGATGAGGAGGTGAGAGGCATTGTTTTTCTTTTTGCAGTGTTCTTTTTAAGGCATATGAAATGCTTTTAAGCATGATAAAAGTAAAGATGGAAGGAGATGACGGGTTGCGTAAACTTCTTATTTACAAACATTTTCAATTTTTCCGTTTGCAAAAGATATGCACTTTGAAAATATGCCTGTATGCACAGAAAGTTAGATTGGGAGCTTTTCAATTACATAAGCCACCCATATAAGAGAAAATAGCACAGGGAATAATATTCCACATAGAAGAAGTATTTACAAGATGCAGCATGTGCTGGTAAAGTATGTTTAGAGGCCGGTTATCTGGTTTATGCTGGTTCTGGCTCATCCCGTGCTGGTCTCTCTGGTCAGAACCAGCAAGAAACTGGCAAAAACCAGTATCAAAACACACCTTTTGTTCAGCAGGGTTTAGCACATCCTACAAGACACTTCTCTCAATTTACACTTTCTGTTTTTGTGTTTTTAATGACAAGCTGGAGATCTCTAATGAAGAGCTGGACTTGCCCTTAGAAGAATTGCTGAACGCCAGAAAACTTTGCCATTGAGCAGATTTCCAGGCTACAGCAGTACACCAGAAGCATCCAGCAAAGGACAGAGACGTGGCTGTTGTGAAGGCAGAGGTGGTTGCAGACCAGAATTAGGGTTAGGGACATGCTGAAGGGAACAGTAATGCACCCAGTGCTTTCAAAGTGCAAGAGATGACCACATGCTCAAAAGAAAGAGACCAGGAGCAGCTTGACAGCCTCCTGAGCCGTTTTAGCCTGAGAAATCAGATCCAAATATGGCTGCCGTTAGAAGTTGCTGCTGATGGTGGACAGCGTCCTGGCGGAGTGGGAGCTCTTCAAGGCACCGTCCACCACCACCAGAGACCTGGTCACGTCTGTGGTCTATCAGTCTTGGAAGGGCCTGGCCATCAAAATGTTTCTCAACTTGCCCAAGGGGCAACGGGAGTGCGTTCTGTTCCACGCCCTCTGGGACATCGCGGTGGAGGAGGAGCTGGTGTGGGACTATGGGGTCCGTCTGGCGTCCTACAAGGGGGAAGACAAAGACCTCCACTGGATGGACAAACAGACACTGTGAGTACCCTATATTATTTCTATGACATTTGAAATCCAAATCCTCTAAAGATTGTTAGGCTGCATAATTTATGATAAGCCAGGAATACGTCTCAAGAAGACACTGCAAGTTCCTCATCCTGTTTCACTAAATTGTCCTCAGCGCAGCCCAGATCCTTTGTGGACCTCTTCATCTATTTTCATTTTAATGCTCTGTAACTGTTTTGTTGCTGTTCATTTAAAAATAATAATGATCTAGCCATTACTGTTGCCTTTAAAAGTGTGTCATGGGATTACCGGTCCCAAGCTCAGAGAAATGGAGAGGGTATTTTCCAAATTTCAGGTGTTTGCAGTGAGACTTAAATAAAAAGGTTCATGTGGCGCAATTGTTTTTACATTGCTTTAGCATATATAACTTTTTTTTTTGTTTTGAGCATTATAAACTCTAGATGATGGATCAGACCAAAGCAACTGTTATAGTTTGGGATGGTGGTTTGGCAAAGTGCCTCTGATGAGTAGTAAGAGAACGACACACATATAGTTTCAGGAAACGGTTTGCAGAAGTCATATTTTGCATGCCATCTTCATCAAATTTGAAATATAAACTCATGAGACACCAGGCTTTCAAAAGACATTATTTTCTAGATTGCTACAAGACAGATTTCATGTGTATATGAAAAAACAAACAGATATTAAGAGTAAAATTTTTCTTTTTTCTTAAGCATCTATCACTTTAGATTTAAAAAAAAAACAATTTCTAGATGGACCATAGTAAAGTGTCTTCTTTCAAATGATACCTAATTTGTGTTTCTTTCTCAGTGGAGTCAAGAACTGTTGCTATGTTAAGTTAGGGTTAGGTTTAAAAATTTACAACAGCTCCCTCCGTCCTAGCAACTTGTCTAGGAAGGTTTGAAGTAGGGAGACTGAGGAGGCGTGCACGGGCCGGCGGATGTCTGACTATATACCATAAGAGCATTGATCTTATCTCCTGTTTAGATTAGCCTTGTCTGTGGGCTTTGGGCTTAAAACTTGATGCGAGGAACTGGTTTTGTGTCTTAATTGTGGTACGATATGTGCATGTCTTTGGGACGATTTTGATGAGCGAACGCTGTTGGGTGAGGGGGAGGATTTATTTCTTCTTTTTTTCCTTTTGTTTGTTGCTCCCTCAAGACCAGTTGTGAGAGGGTTAGGGTTATGGGTTAGGGTTGGGCGAGGGCTGTCGTTTTCCCAAACTACTTATAAGAATGGATTATGCCCCTTGGTTACTGACGGTTGGGTTTTAGGGTTTGGTGCGGGTGAGGGTTGTCCCCTAAAATTTTGGTTGGGGTTAGGGTTTGGGGTAGGTGAGGGCTGTCGTTTTCCCAAACTACTCACAATGAATTATGTCCTTTGTTAGAGATCGAATAAAGGCCAGCCATGGAATCTTGAGATGTTCCTAAGAAGGTAGGTGGAGTTAGCTTTCCTGAAAAGTTCAGGGTTTAAACGTTGTAGAAGATCAAATTTTTAGTTTAGGAGTTTCCAGAAGATCCCATTTTTAAGACGAGGTTGGTGGAGTTAGCTCACTGGTGTAGGTGGTGTTGGTGCGCGATGTGCTTGTTGTGTGGAGGTGCTAATCACTAGTAGAAGACTGGGCTTCATTTAAGGCCTGTTCGCCCCAGGCCACCGTCCCTGCGTGCTGCCCAAGTGGACTCAGGGGGGGCTGAATACTCACCACTCCCCCCAGGTGACCTTTTGTTAACACCGCAAGGTTGCCCAGGTCACCCGAGAAGAGTCTGCAGATGTCTCTCTGTGTGGGGCCTACTCTCGCTAATGCAGAGAACGAGCTCCCAAGGACCCCAGATTCCTCCAGGGAAGATGAGAGCCCTTGCCCAAAATCAGCTGAGTCTAGCAGGTTGATTCAGGGGGAGGAGTTAGCCACGAGCGAGTCGCCGCCGCCTCCTCTCCCTTTGCTGATTTTCTCCAGAATACCACCAACTTGCATCAGAGGAGTTCCAAGAACATCCCCAAATGTGATCGGAGGCATCCAGAGAGGTGGTCCTGACGCCCCCAGCCTGCGAGGGTCAGGTCGAGGTTTAAACTGGCGGTTATATTTTGGTAAACATAACAAGCTTCTACCCGTTTTCTCCTCTAGGGGTAATGCAAGAACCAAACCGGCATTATCCTCACCGAGGACGACCGTTGGGAGCATTAACCCTGAGGAGAGAGCCAAAAAGGTCGCCGTGTGGGTGTTTGAGCGCAATAATCTCGAGGACGGTGAGCTTTCTGTTTTTTTGTTCTGGTAGGGAAGACACCATGATCGCTATATGGCAGGGGAGATACCATGATCAACAAGGTATCGGGTTTAGTTCCTGGCTTTACATGAGGATTTTAATTGCTTTGATTAAGATGTTTTAATATCCGTTCTGTCTTCTTCCCTTGTTTGTCTGTTTATTTGTTGATTTACTTGTTCGTTTATTTGTTTATTAAACGGTTTCTTTAAAGGTCGATTTGTGCATTTCTGTTTGTTTGACTGTTTTTTTTAGCTGGTTGTATATTTACTGAGAGGTTTCCATACTTGTTATGATATCTTCACTGTTTGTTTTACTTGCATATCCATACATTTGCCTCTTTTTCCTAAAGTGTTTTAGAAGAGTTCCGTTTCCTTTCCTCTTTTTCTGTTGTTTGTTGGTGATGCAGCATATGTGGTGATGTTCTTTTGGGATGGAATTTTCTGGTTTTCCTCTGTGCATTTTTGGCAGGTTATTAGATGTAGTTCGTTGTTTGTTGCTAGTCGTAAGGAATATTGTCCATAGAGTTATAGAGCAATTAGTTTATTACTTCCAGCTTATGGGGATGGTCCGAGGAGCGATGTGCTACTAGTGAATAAGTTACCTGTTTACCAATTATCAAACAAACCAAAAGATGTTAGGCCTGTCTGGGCCCCCCATTTTCCACGACCTGTCTGGGTCTGGATTCGTCTCTTCCTCCCGCGTCCCACTCCTGCCGAAACAGAAGGGGAAGCCAGAGGGAGCCAGTCAAAGGTAACAAAATGATAAGGGTGGGTGACTAAGTAGGAGAGTTCTGTTTTTTTTCTTTTTTCGTTGCATGTTGGCGAACGCAGTCTATGTGGTGATGTCCTTTTGGAATGGAATTTTCTGGTTTGTCTCGCCTTGGCTTTTTTCTGTGCATTTTTCGCCGGTTATTAGATATAGTCCATCATTGGTTCCTGATCCCAAGGAATATTGTTCATAAATTCAGAATTTAGTTTAGAATTTAGGGTCAAGTTGCGCATAGGGTATAGGAATAAAAGCGACTTTCACCCTCGTTTGTTTCACCCTTATTAGAATATTCGATCTGATTGGCCTAGACTTGTATGGCTGTAGGTCTTGAACCATGGGTCCGATTTGCATGAGGGAGGTGTCATTTGATTCGTCATCAAAGTGAGCTTCACCCTCCCTTGTTTCACCCTCATTAGAATATCTTCGATCTGATTGGCCCAGACACATACGGCTGTATGTCATGAACCATAGGTCCGATTTGCATAAGGGAGGTGTCATTCGATTCGTGCTATCAAAGGCGAGCTTCCCCCTCACTTGTTTCACCCTCATTAGAATATATGCGAACCGATTGGCCTAGACTTGTGTGGCTGTATGTCCTGAACCATGGGTCCAATTTGCCTCAATGAGGTGTCATTTGATTGGTCATCTCTCTGTCTATCTGTCCATCTATCTGTCTATACGCGTGTCTATCTGTCCATCCATCCACCCACCCTTCCATCCATCTATCCATCCATTGTTCTCTCCATCTCTCTGTCTGTCTGTCTGTCTGTGCGTCTATCTATCCAGTGTTCATTCCTGCTAAATGGTGTCTGGTTTTTAGCGGAAATTCACCCTGCAGGGGGCGCCAAAACGATGGTTACATAGGGTGTGGGGTTAAGGGTTTTAGGCCTAGGGTTATATCTTCAAAGCTTTGCGAAGTAAAAGATTAACCAAAATTATTAGTACATTTATGTCATGGTTGGGTGTAGGGGAAAAGGAGCAAGGACTCAGGTGCAGAAATAATATGGGTTTATTAATAAAAATTAAAAAAAAGGCAAAATAAACTACCCTGAAGGGGAAAACATTAACAAAACAAATAAATACACAAACAAACTTGGCTGGGCTGGCAAGACAGGACTGGAGCAGGAACACAAGGGAGTAGAGACAATGAACTGGCACAGGACAGCAGACATAAGGAGATTAGAAGGAGTAGTAAATTAACACACAAACAGGTGAACCAAATAAACTAATAATGGGTTAAGGAGGGTAGGGCTAGACAATAGACAGGAGAACACATGACACAGAGACAACACAAGCCATGCGCTCGCGTGTTCTCAAGACAACACAGAGGCACACCACAAAAAGCACGCGGCCACAATGTAAACATCCAGCCACGTGCTTAGACAACACCAACAGACGGAAGACACAAGCACACGATAGATGAAAACACCTTACTGTGCGCTCACACACAAGCAACGCGCATGTTTCATCTCAGCGCCAACCAAAACCAAAACCAACCAAACTGAGACGCTGAGAATGAAACAGCGCGATGCAGACAGAACAAAACACACACGAGTACAAGAGCGCGCGCGTCACAATCACGCACAGTCCATTGCGGGAGCACGCACGGCGTGTGCACACTCACGACAGCGCGCACACAGAGACACACACAATGATGGAAAAGTGCCCGACCTGAGAAAACTCGAGCTGAGCACTACAAGACAGGACAAGATAGAGCTAGTGTCTGGACTCTGCCACCAAAACAAGAATTTACAAGACCAGAGTGGCAGAATCCTGACAATTTAATTAGAAATATTAGGTTCACTTGGGGAATTCTAAGTAAATTTTATTGACTTTTTGTTTGTAAAATTTGCTTAAGTCGTGCATTTAAATATATTACTATTTTTAGATTTATTTGTTAACCAATATTCGTAGTCTTATTCAGTTATACTGAGCAAACTTTACTTCAAAATGTTAAATAAAATATGGTGACGCATTGCAACTGTTTCTTAATTAAAACACTGCCAGACATTTCTATTGAGTACTGTAATTTGATTTAAACTTCTCAACATACAAATTTATAAAGTCGTTTCAGACCGAATGATGGGGTCATCTATGTTGGCATCTTCCTCTTCTGTAGTACCCAGTACAATGATATTCACAATGATTGGTAAAGCAGTCTTTAGTCAGGTCTCTCGACATCCTGTCAAATACACAAATAATTGCAAAGTGATTAAAATACTGAACTGTTAGATGCAATGTTATCCATGTTACCTCTTGCTTTATACCAGTGGTCGGGAACCTATGGCTCGCGAGCCACCTGTGGCTCTTTGACCAAAAATAGGTGGCTCTCCAGCTGTCTCCCTTCAATAAAATTCTACAGTTTAAAAAAATTATAATATCACTAGAAATCAGTTTCCTATTGAAAATACATTTATAATTCCCTCGTTATTGCAATTTTTTTTGTAGGAAAAAGAATGAAAACTCGACGTTTCAAACAATGCGTGTGTGCGGCGCAGTGAATAAACCAACTTACGTTTCTATGGTAACCGCGTGAGCACGCACGTAAATTCAAACAACGTTCATGCTTTCTCTACTACCTCGTTCGCTTTCTCAACTGAATTTAAAAACAAAACAATAGCGTTGTTCATTTTAGATGCCGCTAGAACACACTCACGTCCAACGACATCTCCTACCGCTAAAATGCACTCTTCCACTTTCACCGCGGACACCACTTTCACTCCGTGGCGCCGCGTGAGGGAATCCAAACTAGTGGCAGTGTTTTGGGTAGTCATGCTTCGCAGTGTTACACTGGTTACAGACCAATGACTGTATATAATATGGACGACGCGACAGCGCCATTTTCCATTAAACGCTTTGAAGGAAAAATCGTCTCGTGACGGGCACAAACTGTCGCAAAAGACTGCTGAAATTGGAGCCAGGACATGCGCAGAAGGACTGCTTGATGGAGCCAGAGGAGGAGCTGCGGAATCGAACTTCCAACCAAACGCTTGTACATCAAATCAACCACGCCCCCCAAACTGCTCACTTGACCGCTGATGTCTGCACTATAACAAAGGCTCGCTAATGCTAATACGCTTTGTGTTTACATAGCAGCCTGCGTTTGCTGTTTTATCAACACAAATGGTTGTAATAACGTTAACAAAGGTGAGGTTTTATATAATGAAGATTTAATCGCGCCAGCTCCGGGCCGCAGCGCACATCACTTGCGGGCTGATCCGGCTCAGATGCGGCAGCGTCGGCTCGCTAGCGTCGGGCCGGTGCCTATGGACGTACTGCCCGAGTCAATCGGGCCAGATGCGGCGGCCGTTAGCGAGTCGACGCTGCGGCATCCGAGCCGGATCGGCCCGCGAGTATTGTGCGCGAGTAGGTACAGCAGATGGAGTCGGGCCGAGGGCTCCGGCAGGCGAGAGTCTATCCGGAACTGGCCCGAGTGTATTTTGCTATCTGGGTAGTTAAGCGTGTATCAGCAAACTGATAAAGCCCTGACCTTACCGAATAAACAGTGTTCCACCAGATCCTGTATGTCAGAAACTATAGTTTACTGTTTAGCAACTCATTTTATCATGGTAAAATAACACAGAAATGGAATAATAACACTTCAGTCTCCTGCCGAAGCTCCGACGTCTGCTTTGAGAACCTGTCAATCACAGCTGTCTATCACGATGACACGCCCAGCATTAAATTACTGCTCAAAACATACTGTTTACAAAAATGAAGATCTGCACCTATATCAGCTTGATAACCAGTGCCATAATTGACCAGAACCAGCTTTCGGGACATTTTATTGCAAGAGTAATTATTTTTTTTATTTGGTCTCATGTCTCCTTCATTAACACGGAGGAGGCGGGCTTTATGACTTGTACTGCAGCCAGCCCCCAGGGGGCGATCTAACGGCCGAGACCTTCACTCAAAAGCAGGCGTGAGGCACACTTGTTACAGACACCCGAGGAAACAAGAAAACTGACACACCACCAAAAAAAAAAAAAAAAACGATAGAGAAAAACAAAACAAAACAAAAAAAACAAATACAAGAAAAGAAAGTGATTTGTTTCTGCCGCAGCGGGCACAAAAAAAACGCTCTCACTCACCAAACACCTGCACCTCGCACCTCAAGCATGCACACACACACACAACGCCACGCATGCACAAGAGAGAGAGAGAGAGAGATAAAGTCACGTGGCTCTTTAAAAACTGCATTTGCCAAAAAACCCCCAGAAATGGCTCTTTGCTGAAAAAAGGTTCCCGACCCCTGCTTTATACTATGTTGCGTAAAGTGATTAAATATTTAAAGTTAGCCAAAACTTACATTTTTTGGGGATAAAAATACTAACATGTCTTTAACATTTTAAAGAACCTTACATATCCAGTGTAAAAGAGTAATTTAGACATTTTTAATGTTTCAATGAGCCCCTGAGATGATTCTCTCAGCTAGGAAAGCAGGCAGCGGATCACAGCATCTCACTTGTCTTCAGCTTGCTGATTAAAACAAAAGTACAATTCTGTGGTCATTAACCAGTAACAGTGTAGTTCTGATGCTGTCTAATCTAAGAAAACTTGTATTTATAGTGCAGACAGCACAGGTGGGTAACTTTAATGTTCAGTTAATTATGTCCTTATTGCAATTTACTGCTATGCTTGGATACTCATATTCGTAAAAAAATCATCTTTAAGTTCACTGTAGATTATACTTCTCCATAGATTATATTTAGAATGCAGCACAGTTGTTTTAGACACAGACGTTGTTTGCTAATATGATTATGCTAATCAGATCTTTAGCAAACTCACTCAAATAACACTTCATGCATTCTCTTTAACCACCAAAACTGCAGACAGAAGTGTGAAATCAGTTTTACAGCCACAGAGCAATGTTAATGTCTTACTTTATGTTGGAGGTGGCAAGCTAAAATAATGTCCATGCCGTGTGTTTAATGTCGAAATTATTGAGACTTGCGCTTGGTTAAACATAATCATGATTTAATAAATACAGAATTTAGTACTCACCGTAACTTTGTTGAAGGAAAATTCATTTAAATATGATGTTCCGTCAGACTTCTGGTGTTGCTTCGAGTCTGACCAACAGCTCTCCCACACGCATGCGTACACTTGTTTTTTGCTTCAAGGTTTGTTTACCAAACACAAATGTTTCACTTCTGGCTAAACATATATGATATGAATGATATGACATGATATGATATAAAATAGTATGTTTGGTGAATATATTGGTGAAGTATTTAAAATTTGAATTTCAGGCCATTAGCTAAAATTAATAGAGTTTTTTGTTTGGGGCTAATTAATGGGAGGTAAGTAGTTGAGTCAATATTTAATTGTCAGTTTCCACAATTTTTCAAAAAGTCATTATTTTACAGTGCACAATTGTTTTAGTATTATTAAAAATTGCACAGTGTTTTAACAACTGCCTCTTTGAACCGACATAAAAAATTTGAGGGACTATAAGATATCTTTCAAGGAGTCATGTATATTTAAAAGTGCATATGTCAACAAGAACAACCAATTCTGAAAACACAAGGCATATGATATGACCAGCAGAGGTAACTTCAATCCAATAACCAATCATTAACCAATAGATATGAGCATTTGCTAACAATGTTTGCAAATTAAACCAGTCTCTTGAGAAAACAAAAAGATACCATCAGTCCTTAAGTGAAACACCATCTGTTTCAGCAAAACAGTTCAACGGTTGACCATGGAATCAGATGTTGCTATGAAGATGATTTGTCCCTTTGGTCCAGGTCCTGCTTTGTCTCTTATAAAGCATCATCTAAAAAGCCCTGTGCATATAAACAAACGTACAATCAACACCTTGCTAACCACTAACAAAACACATATACAAACCCAAAAATAATAGTCCTACTTACATTGAGTATAAGAACAACAAAGGACAGCAAACTGAAGAAGCCATTTCATGTGCTGCACACAACACTTCCTGTCTACTGCTTCTTCTCAACCCCCAATTAGGCTGTTAAACTCAACACATAGAGTGCCCCCTAATGGTTGGGCTAACTACTACATGTAGAAAATACACAAAGTATTGTGACAGAGGGGCATCACTGTTTCCCAGTGATGGGTTGCAGCTGGAAGGGCATCCAGTGCATAAAACATATGCTGGATAAGTTGGCGGTTTATTCCGCTGTGGCGACCCCAGATTAATAAAGAGACTGAGCCTAAAAGAAAAGGATGAATGAATGAATGAGTATTGTGACAGAAGAAAAAAACATTCAAATTGAGAAAACAATCGATGCACTGCAGTTTGGCTGTGGTTGCCTCTCGTACTCTCTTGAATGTTCAACATCACCTAAATAGACCAAATATGTATTATGTTAGAATATCGTTCATGGATTTCTCAGCTGCCTTTAACACTGTTTAACCTAACCTTCTTTATAATTTAGGAAGGTGATTGTATGGATTAGAGAATTTAGTAAAAACTGACCATAGCTTGTCTGTGGTAATCATGTTATGTTTGACTGCTCTGTTTTAAATCCTAGTGGACCTCAGGGATGTGTATTATCTCCTATCTTAGGATTATATGTAATCAACAAAGCACCAAATATTTTTAACTCAACCATTGGGTTAAATAAATAACTCAACGTTTTTTAGTGTACACACACACACACACACACACACACACACACACACACACACACACACACACAATAGTAAACACTAATACAACTCATACACACACAGATATGTGCGTAAGTACACACACACACACACACACACACACACACACACACACACACACACACGTGCGTAAGTACACACATGTGAGTAAGTGCACGCACACACACACACACACACACACACACACACACACACACACACACACACTAGTCAACACTAATACAACTCATGCACACACACACACACACACACACGCACACACACAAACAGAAATGCACACGTAAATAATATTTCAAGTTGTGTTAGGCTATGATACGCTAATAACTTTTCCCAACTTTTCTATATTGTTGTATTTAATAAAAGTTGAAAGCCATGGAAGTTTGAGATGTTTAAGAGAACAAGAAGATCAAGCAAGCTGAAAAGTATCTAGATTAGGAGTTTTAGAAGGTCTAAGGCTGTAGTTGAAAGGTTTGAGATCTTTCTGGAGAAGTAGTTACATTAACATTAACTATTTATTTTGTTCTTGTTTGTATATTATCTTTCAGAATTTGAGCATCTGATGTCTATAATGATTTTTTATACTTTAATCATCATATTTAAGCCAATAAAACCCTTTAAAATTGAGTTTTATTTGAGAATAGACCAGAAGAAAATATCTCATTAGTATTCGTGTTTTTGCACCAATCCAGTTTGTTCTCAGTTGAATGTGCTTTTAGGTCAGTTTAATTGCTTTATATCTCGATTGTTTTTTAATATTTTTCTTTCATTTTTTCGGGATTTTAATCTGTATAATATGTGGAAAAAATGTTGACCAAAAGAACTGTTATTACTGAAAAAAATATTTTCGTGAGGTTACCATTTCTGAGAAGTATAGCTGATTGAGTGGGGTCCCTTACAATATTTTCATTGGTCATGTTGAATTACAACTTCCTTCTAGCAAATTGATTTACAAGTATCAATGGTAAATGTTGATGACAAAAGTCATCTTCTGGTCATGCCAACGGTAAAAGTTGATTGACATACCTTGATCATGTGTATTGATTTGCATAATTAAAAAAAAAATTGAACACTACTAGAACAAATTTGTTCAGTGTTCACTACCAGAATTGAAGGCTGGGAAACTCAAGTCAGGGGGGACTAGGATTAGGATTAGGGAGGGTGGGTGGGTACAAATTAGGGTTGGGATTAGGGTTGGGATTAGGGAGGGAGGGTTAGGGTTAGGGTTAGGGTTAGGGTTAGGGTTGGTTAGGGTTAGGGTTAGGGTTAGGTTTGAAAAAATTACAACAGCTCCCCCCGTCCCAGCAACTTGTCTAGGAAGGTTTGAAGTAGGGAGACTGAGGAGGCGTGCACGGGCCGACGCATGTCTGACTATATACCATAAGAGCATTGATCTGTCTAATCTCCTGTTTGGGAGATTGGCCTTGTCTGTGGGCTTTGGGCTTAAGACTTGATGCGAGGATCCGGTTTTGTGTCATAATTGTTGATTGGGGTACGGTGCAGGATGTCTTTGGGACGGTTTTGATGAGCGAACGCAGTTGGGTGAGGGGGAGGATTTCTTTCTTCTTCTTTTTTTCTTTTTTCTTTTTTCCTTTCTTTTTTGTTGCTGCTCCCTCAAGACCAGTTGTGAGAGGGAAATATTTAAGACACTCCATCAGTAGTGTACCTCAGATTCATCGGGTGTTTCGACTCTTTAAACACTAGACACCCTCGTCTGAGGCGATCAGCTCTGGTTGATCAATCCCAGGCCAGTGTCTTATAGCCAATTTGTGATGGGGATTTGACCAGATCCTCAATCTGTTTGTTTTGGGTTCTGGTGTTGAGTCCAGGATAGGTTTTTCAGGGTTTGTGCGTTTTTCCAGAAGTCTAGGGTTACGATTGGCTTGGGGTTATGCCCTTTGACTACTGACGGTTGGGTTTAGGGTTTGGTGTGGGTGAGGGTTGTCCCCTAAAATTTAGGTTGAGGTTAGGGTTTGGGTTAGGCGAGGGCTGTCGTTTTCCCAAACTACTTAGGAGAATGGGGTTATGCCCTTTTAGTTACTGACGGTTGGGTTTTAGGGTTCGGTGCGGGTGAGGGTTGTCCCCTAAAACTTAGGTTGGGGTTAGGGTTTGGGTTAGGCGAGGGCTGTCGTTTTCCCAAACTACTTAGAAGAATGGGGTTATGCCCTTTGGCTACTGACGGTTGGGTTTTAGGGTTCGGTGCGGGTGAGGGTTGTCCCCTAAAACTTAGGTTGGGGTTAGGGTTTGGGTTAGGCGAGGGCTGTCGTTTTCCCAAACTACTTAGAAGAATGGGGTTATGCCCTTTGGTTACTGACGGTTGGGTTTTAGGGTTCGGTGCGGGAGAGGGTTGTCCCCTAAAACTTAGGTTGGGGTTAGGGTTTGGGTTAGGCGAGGGCTGTCGTTTTCCCAAACTACTTAGAAGAATGGGGTTATGCCCTTTGGTTACTGACGGTTGGGTTTTAGGGTTCGGTGCGGGTGAGGGTTGTCCCCTAAAACTTAGGTCGGGGTTAGGGTTTGGGGGTGGGCGAGCGCTGTCGTTTTCCCCAAACCACTCACGAGGTGGAGTTAGCTTTTCCTGAAAAATTCAGGGTTTAAACGTTGTAGAGGATCAAATTTTTTAGTTTAGGAGTTTCCAGAAGGTCCAATTTTTAAGACGAGGTTGGTGGAGTTAGCCGACTGGTGTAGGTGGTGTTGGTGCGCCATGTGCTCGCTGTGTGGAGGTGCTAATCACCGGTAGAAGACTGGGCTTCATTTAAGGCCTGTTCGCCCCAGGCCACCCTTCCCTGCGTGCTGCCCAAATGGGCCCAGGGGGGCTGAATACTCACCACTCCCCCAAGTGACCTTTTGTTAACACCGCAAGGTTGCCCAGGTCACCCGAGAAGAGTCTGTAGATGTCTCTCCGTGTGGGGCCTACTCTGGCTAATGCCGAGAACGAGCTCCCAGGGACCCCAGATTTCTCCAGGGAAGATGAGAGCCCTTGCCCAAAATCAGCTGAATCTAACAGGTAGACTCAGGGGGAGCAGTTAGCCACGAACTAGTCGCTGCCGCCTACTCTCCCTTTGCTGATTTTCTACAGAGTACCAACAACCCGCAGTCAGGGAGTTCCAAGAACATCCCCAAATGTGATCGGAGGCATCCAGAGAGGTGGTCCTGACGCCCCCAGCCTGCGAGGGTCAGGTCGAGGTTCAAACTGGCGGTTATGTTCCGGAAAACATAACAGGCTTCTACCCGTTTTCTCCTCTAGGGGTAATGCAAGAACCAAACCGACATTATCCTCACCGAGGACGACCGTTGGGAGCATTAACCCTGAGGAGGGAGCCAGAGAGGCTGCCATCTGGGTGTTTGAGCGCAATAATGTCAAGGATGGTGAGCTTTCCGGTTTTTTGTTCTGGCAGGGGAGACACCATGATCGCTATGTGGCAGGGGAGACACCATGATCAACAAGGTGTCCGGTTTAGTTCCTGGCTTTACTTGAGGATTTTAATTGCTTGTTTGATTGATTAAGATGTTTTAATATCCGTTCTGTCTTCTTCCCTTGTTTGCCTGTTTATTTGTGGACTTATTTGTTCGTTTTTTTGTTTGTTAATCTGTTTCTTTAAGGAACGATTTGTGTATTTCTGTTTGTTTGACTGTTTTTTTGCCTTATTTAAGGATTTTAACTGTTTGTACGATTTACTCAGAGGTTTCCATACTCGTTAGGATATCTTCACTGCTTGTTCTTACTTGTATATCCATAAATTTTTAGAAGAGTACCGTTTCCTTTCCTCTTTTTCCGTTGTTTGTGGGCGAACGTAGTATATGTGGTGATGTCCTTTTGGCATAGAATTTTCTGATTTTACTCTGTGCATTTTTTGCAGGTCATTAGATGTAGTTTGTTACTTGTTCCTGATCATAAAGTGTATTGTCCATAGGGTTATAGGGCAATTAGTTTATAAGAGTAAGTGAGAATAAGTGGGAGAATTCTGTTTTTGTCTTTTTTTCTTTCTGTTTGTGGGCGAGCGCAGTCTATGCAGTGATGTCCTTTTGTCATGAAATTTCCTGGTTTGTCTCTGTGCATTTTTCGCCGGTTATTAGATGTGGTCCATTATTGGTTCCCGATCCTAAGGAATATTGTCCATAGATTTGTAAGTCAGTTCGTTTATTAAATTCAGCTTATGGGGAGGATCCGAGGAGCGATGTGCGACTCGAGGACGGGTTACCTGTTTACCAATTATCAAACGAACACGAAGATGTTAGGCCTGTCTGGGCCACCCATCTTCCACCGACCTGTCTAGGTCTGGGTTCGTCTCTCCCCCTCGCGTCCCACCCCTGCCGAAACAGGAGGGGAAGCCAGAGGGAGCCAGTCAAAGGTAACCAAGCGATAAGAGTGGATGAATGAATGCCCTTGAAACGATCCTGTGCATAGATTGGTATATGTCAAGTCCGATGGCTCTGGCGAGGTTAGGTTTGAAAAAATTACAACAGCTCCCCCCGTCCCAGCAACTTGTCTAGGAAGGTTTGAAGTAGGGAGACTGAGGAGGCGTGCACGGGCCGACGCATGTCTGACTATATACCATAAGAGCATTGATCTGTCTAATCTCCTGTTTGGGAGATTGGCCTTGTCTGTGGGCTTTGGGCTTAAGACTTGATGCGAGGATCCGGTTTTGTGTCATAATTGTTGATTGGGGTACGGTGCAGGATGTCTTTGGGACGGTTTTGATGAGCGAACGCAGTTGGGTGAGGGGGAGGATTTCTTTCTTCTTCTTTTTTTCTTTTTTCCTTTCTTTTTTGTTGCTCCCTCAAGACCAGTTGTGAGAGGGAAATATTTAAGACACTTCATCAGTAGTGTACCTCAGATTCATCGGGTGTTTCGACTCTTTAAACACTAGACACCCTCGTCTGAGGCGATCAGCTCTGGTTGATCAATCCCAGGCCAGTGTCTTATAGCCAATTTGTGATGGGGATTTGACCAGATCCTCAATCTGTTTGTTTTGGGTTCTGGTGTTGAGTCCAGGATAGGTTTTTCAGGGTTTGTGCGTTTTTTCCAGAAGTCTAGGGTTACGATTGGCTTGGGGTTATGCCCTTTGACTACTGACGGTTGGGTTTAGGGTTTGGTGTGGGTGAGGGTTGTCCCCTAAAATTTAGGTTGAGGTTAGGGTTTGGGTTAGGCGAGGGTTAGGGTTAGGGTTAGGGTTAGGGTTAGGGTTAGGGTTAGGGTAGGGTTAGGGTTAGGGTTAGGTATAGGTATAAAAGCGACTTTCACCCTCGTCTGTTTCACCCTCATTAGCATATTGGATCCGATTGGCCCGGGCGTGTACGGCTGCAGGTCTTGGACCGTGGGTCCGATTTGCACGAGGGAGGTGTCATTTGACTCGTCATCAAAGCGAGCTTCACCCTCCCTTGTTTCGCCCTCATTAGAATATAGGCGATCTGATTGGCCTACACTTATGCGGCTGTAGGCCTTGAACCGTAGGTCCGATTTGCACGGGGGAGGTGTCATTTGACTCGTCATCAAAGCGAGTTTCCCCCTCCTTTGTTTCGCCCTCATTAGAATAGACGCGATCTGATTGGCCTAGACCTATAGGGCTGCATGTCTCGAACCATGGGTCCGATTTGCATAAGGGAGGTGTCATTTGATTCGTGCTATCAAAGGCGAGCTTGCCCCTCCCTCGTTTCCCCCTCATTAGAATACACGCGACCCGATTGGCCTAGACTTGTGTGGCTGTATGTCTTGAACCGTGGGTCCGATTGGCCTCAATGAGGTGTCATTTGATGGGTCATCTCTCTGTCTACCTGTCCGTCTATCTGTCTATAGGCATGTCTGTCTGTCCATCCATCCACCCCTCCATCCATCTATCCATCCGTCGTTCTCTCCATCTCTCCATCTATCTGTCTGTGCGTCTATCTATCTAGTGTTCATTCCTGCTAAATGGTGTCTGGTTTTTAGCGGAAATGAACCCTGCGGGGGGCGCCAAAGCGACGGTTACATAGGGTGTGGGGTTAAGGGTTTTAGGCCTAGGGTTATGCAGGGTTAGGGTTGAGGCTTAGGGGTTGAGGTTTTTTTTGGCTCTTAGGGTTCAGGGTTAAGGGCTGGTGAGGGTTATTGGGGGCTGGGGTTAAGGGTTGGTTGGGGTTTGGGGTTTGGCGTGGGCTTAGGGTTTAGAACTTGGGGTTTAGAATTTAGGGTCAAGTTGCGCATAGGTATAGGTATAAAAGCGAGTTTCACCCTCGTCCGTTTCACCCTCATTAGAATATTCGATCTGATTGGCCTAGACTTGTATGGCTGTAGGTCTTGAACCGTGGGTCCGATTTGCATGAGGGAGGTGTCATTTGATTCGTCATCAAAGCGAGCTTCCCCCTCCCTTGTTTCACCCTCATTAGAATATAGGCGATCCGATTGGCCCAGACTCCTACGGCTGTATGTCTCGAACCATGGGTCCGATTGGCACGAGGGAGGTGTCATTTGACTCGTCGTCAAAGCGAGTTTCCCCCTCCTTTGTTTCCCCCTCATTAGAATACACGCGATCTGATTGGCCTAGACCTATGGGGCTGTATGTCTTGAACCATGGGTCCGATTTGCATAAGGGAGGTGTCATTTGATTCGCGCTATCAAAGGCGAGCTTGCCCCTCCCTTGTTTCACCCTCATTAGAATATATTCGATCCGATTGGCCTAGACTTGTGTGGCTGTAGGTCTTGAACCATGGGTCCGATTTGCCTCAATGAGGTGTCCTTTGATTGGTCATCTCTCTGTCTACCTGTCCGTCTATCTGTCTGTTAGCATGTCTATCTCTCCATCCATCCACCCTTCCATCCATCTATCCATCCATCGTTCTCTCCATCTCTCCATCTGTCTGTCTGTGCGTCTATCTATCCAGTGTTCATTCCTGCTAAATGGTGTCTGGTTTTTAGCGGAAATGAACCCTGCAGGGGGCGCCAAAGCGACGGTTACATAGGGTGTGGGGTTAAGGGTTTTAGGCCTAGGGTTATGTAGTGTTAGGGTTGAGGCTTAGGGGTTGAGGCTTTTTTTGGGGCTGGGGTTCAGGGTTAAGGGTTGGGGAGGGTTATTTGGTGCTGGGGTTAAGGCTCGGTTGGGGTTTGGGGTTTGGCGTGGGGTTAGGGTTTAGCACCTAGGGTTTAGACTTTAGGGTCAAGTTGCGCATAGGTATAGGTATAAAAGCGAGTTTCACCCTCGTCCGTTTCACCCTCATTAGAATATTGGATCTGATTGGCCTAGACTTGTATGGCTGTAGGTCTTGAACCGTGGGTCCGATTTGCATGAGGGAGGTGTCATTTGATTCGTCATCAAAGCGAGCTTCCCCCTCCCTTGTTTCACCCTCATTAGAATATAGGCGATCCGATTGGCCCAGACTCCTACGGCTGTATGTCTCGAACCATGGGTCCGATTGGCACGAGGGAGGTGTCATTTGACTCGTCGTCAAAGCGAGTTTCCCCCTCCTTTGTTTCCCCCTCATTAGAATACACGCGATCTGATTGGCCTAGACCTATGGGGCTGTATGTCTTGAACCATGGGTCCGATTTGCATAAGGGAGGTGTCATTTGATTCGCGCTATCAAAGGCGAGCTTGCCCCTCCCTTGTTTCACCCTCATTAGAATATATTCGATCCGATTGGCCTAGACTTGTGTGGCTGTAGGTCTTGAACCATGGGTCCGATTTGCCTCAATGAGGTGTCCTTTGATTGGTCATCTCTCTGTCTACCTGTCCGTCTATCTGTCTGTTAGCATGTCTATCTCTCCATCCATCCACCCTTCCATCCATCTATCCATCCATCGTTCTCTCCATCTCTCCATCTGT
>CAIGQS010000170.1:0-22500 GCA_903798195.1 Danio kyathit
TACTCCAGCTCCTCATTTTGTACTCCAGCTCCTCGCTTTATACTCCAGCTCCTCATTTTATACTCCAGCACCTCATTTGTACTCCAGCTCCTCGCTTTATACTCCAGCTCCTCATTTTATACTCCAGCACCTCATTTTGTACTCCAGCTCCTCATTTTATACTCCAGCTCCTCATTTTATTCTCCAGCTCCTCGTTTTATACTCCAGCTCCTCATTTTATACTCCAGCACCTCATTTTGTACTCCAGCTCCTCATTTTATTCTCCAGCTCCTCGTTTTATACTCCAGCACCTCATTTTGTACTCCAGCTCCTCATTTTATTCTCCAGCTCCTCGTTTTATTCTCCAGCTCCTCATTTTATACTCCAGCTCCTCATTTTGTACTCCAGCTCCTCATTTTGTACTCCAGCTCCTCATTTTATACTCCAGCTCCTCATTTTATACTCCAGCTCCTCATTTTATACTCCAGCACCTCATTTTGTACTCCAGCTCCTCATTTTATTCTCCAGCTCCTCGTTTTATTCTCCAGCTCCTCATTTTATACTCCAGCACCTCATTTTGTACTCCAGCTCCTCATTTTGTACTCCAGCTCCTCATTTTATACTCCAGCTCCTCATTTTATACTCCAGCTCCTCGTTTTATTCTCCAGCTCCTCATTTTATTCTCCAGCTCCAGCTCATTTTATACTCCAGCTCCTCGTTTTATTCTCCAGCTCCTCATTTTATACTCCAGCTCCTCATTTTGTACTCCAGCTCCTCATTTTATACTCCAGCTCCTCATTTTATTCTCCAGCTCCTCATTTTATTCTCCAGCTCCTCATTTTATACTCCAGCTCCTCATTTTATACTCCAGCTCCTCGTTTTATACTCCAGCTCCTCATTTTATACTCCAGCTCCTCATTTTATACTCCAGCTCCTCATTTTATTCTCCAGCTCCTCATTTTATACTCCAGCTCCTCGTTTTATTCTCCAGCTCCTCATTTTATACTCCAGCTCCTCATTTTATACTCCAGCTCCTCATTTTATACTCCAGCACCTCGTTTTATACTCCAGCTCCTCATTTTATACTCCAGCTCCTCATTTTATACTCCAGCTCCTCATTTTATACTCCAGCTCCTCGTTTTATTCTCCAGCTCCTCGTTTTATTCTCCAGCTCCTCGTTTTATACTCCAGCTCCTCGTTTTATACTCCAGCTCCTCGTTTTATTCTCCAGCTCCTCGTTTTATTCTCCAGCTCCTCGTTTTATACTCCAGCTCCTCGTTTTATACTCCAGCTCCTCATTTTATACTCCAGCTCCTCATTTTATACTCCAGCTCCTCATTTTATACTCCAGCTCCTCATTTTATTCTCCAGCTCCTCATTTTATACTCCAGCTCCTCATTTTATACTCCAGCTCCTCATTTTATTCTCCAGCTCCTCATTTTATTCTCCAGCTCCTCATTTTATACTCCAGCTCCTCATTTTATACTCCAGCTCCTCATTTTATACTCCAGCTCCTCATTTTGTACTCCAGCTCCTCATTTTATTCTCCAGCTCCTCATTTTATTCTCCAGCTCCTCATTTTGTACTCCAGCTCCTCATTTTATACTCCAGCTCCTCATTTTATACTCCAGCTCCTCATTTTGTACTCCAGCTCCTCATTTTGTACTCCAGCTCCTCATTTTATTCTCCAGCTCCTCATTTTATTCTCCAGCTCCTCATTTTGTACTCCAGCTCCTCATTTTATACTCCAGCTCCTCATTTTGTACTCCAGCTCCTCATTTTGTACTCCAGCTCCTCATTTTATACTCCAGCTCCTCATTTTGTACTCCAGCTCCTCATTTTATACTCCAGCTCCTCATTTTATTCTCCAGCTCCTCATTTTATTCTCCAGCTCCTCATTTTATTCTCCAGCTCCTCATTTTATACTCCAGCTCCTCATTTTATACTCCAGCACCTCGTTTTATACTCCAGCTCCTCGTTTTATACTCCAGCTCCTCATTTTATACTCCAGCTCCTCGTTTTATTCTCCAGCTCCTCGTTTTATTCTCCAGCTCCTCGTTTTATACTCCAGCTCCTCGTTTTATACTCCAGCTCCTCATTTTATACTCCAGCTCCTCATTTTATACTCCAGCTCCTCATTTTGTACTCCAGCTCCTCATTTTGTACTCCAGCTCCTCATTTTATTCTCCAGCTCCTCGTTTTATTCTCCAGCTCCTCATTTTATACTCCAGCTCCTCATTTTATACTCCAGCTCCTCATTTTATACTCCAGCTCCTCATTTTATTCTCCAGCTCCTCATTTTATTCTCCAGCTCCTCATTTTATTCTCCAGCTCCTCATTTTATTCTCCAGCTCCTCATTTTGTACTCCAGCTCCTCATTTTATACTCCAGCTCCTCATTTTGTACTCCAGCTCCTCATTTTGTACTCCAGCTCCTCATTTTATACTCCAGCTCCTCATTTTATACTCCAGCTCCTCATTTTGTACTCCAGCTCCTCATTTTATTCTCCAGCTCCTCATTTTATACTCCAGCTCCTCATTTTATTCTCCAGCTCCTCATTTTATTCTCCAGCTCCTCATTTTATTCTCCAGCTCCTCGTTTTATACTCCAGCTCCTCGTTTTATACTCCAGCTCCTCATTTTATTCTCCAGCTCCTCGTTTTATTCTCCAGCTCCTCGTTTTATTCTCCAGCTCCTCGTTTTATACTCCAGCTCCTCGTTTTATACTCCAGCTCCTCGTTTTATTCTCCAGCTCCTCATTTTATACTCCAGCTCCTCATTTTAAACTCCAGCTCCTCATTTTATACTCCAGCTCCTCATTTTATTCTCCAGCTCCTCATTTTATTCTCCAGCTCCTCATTTTATTCTCCAGCTCCTCGTTTTATTCTCCAGCTCCTCGTTTTATTCTCCAGCTCCTCGTTTTATACTCCAGCTCCTCGTTTTATACTCCAGCTCCTCGTTTTATACTCCTGCTCCTCGTTTTATTCTCCAGCTCCTCATTTTATTCTCCAGCTCCTCATTTTATACTCCAGCTCCTCATTTTATACTCCAGCTCCTCATTTTATTCTCCAGCTCCTCGTTTTATTCTCCAGCTCATCATTTTATTCTCCAGCTCCTCGTTTTATTCTCCAGCTCCTCGTTTTATTCTCCAGCTCCTCGTTTTATTCTCCAGCTCCTCGTTTTATACTCCAGCTCCTCGTTTTATTCTCCAGCTCCTCGTTTTATTCTCCAGCTCCTCGTTTTATTCTCCAGCTCCTCGTTTTATTCTCCAGCTCCTCGTTTTATTCTCCAGCTCCTCGTTTTATTCTCCAGCTCCTCGTTTTATTCTCCAGCTCCTCGTTTTATTCTCCAGCTCCTCGTTTTATTCTCCAGCTCCTCGTTTTATTCTCCAGCTCCTCGTTTTATTCTCCAGCTCCTCGTTTTATTCTCCAGCTCCTCGTTTTATTCTCCAGCTCCTCGTTTTATTCTCCAGCTCCTCGTTTTATTCTCCAGCTCCTCGTTTTATTCTCCAGCTCCTCGTTTTATTCTCCAGCTCCTCATTCTCTTTCTTTGTGGACATTTTTGGCACTAAGGTGTCAAGTGTGAAATG
This sequence comes from Danio kyathit, assembly GCA_903798195.1. Taxonomy (NCBI): domain Eukaryota; kingdom Metazoa; phylum Chordata; class Actinopteri; order Cypriniformes; family Danionidae; genus Danio; species Danio kyathit. The sequence continues at coordinate 3,568 of CAIGQS010000170.1, forward strand.
AATTTTGGGGTGAAATAAAATAAAATCTATAAATGTATGTATTTTAAAAATGTATATTTATTTATATATCTCTAAAATAATATTGCTTATAATTTTAGTATACCCCAATCATTTCCTATGAGACATTTCCTATGGGAGTTGGATTTAAAGAGGTGTTTTTGCGCGAGTTGCCTAGACCTGAATAACTGACTTAACTAGCATTGTTTTCCCGATAAAGTACGTCCACGTAGCATGTTTCTGAAATATCTGCAAACATATTTAGTATTTGAATGATTTAGAAGAGTCAAAAACCCACAGCACTATATATATATTGCAATATTGCAAAAAAGAATCAGGATATGTTTCATTCATTCATTTTCTTGTCGGCTTAGTCCCTTTATTAATCCGGGGTCGCCACAGCGGAATGAACCGCCAACTTATCCAGCACGATTTTACACAGGGGATGCCCTTCCAGCCGCAACCCATCTCTGGGAACATCCACACACTCATTCACACTCATACACTATGGACAATTTAGCTTACCCAATTCACCTGTACTGCATGTCTTTGGACTGTGGGGGAAACCGGAGCACCCGGAGGAAACCCACGCGAATGCAGGGAGAACATGCAAACTCCACACAGAAACAGCAACTGACCCAGCCCAGCCGAGTTTCGAACCTGCGACCCAGCGACGTTCTTGCTGTGAGGCGACAGCACTACCTACTGCGCCACTGCATCGCCGATATGTTTCATATCATTCGATATTAATAAATATTGAATATTTTTAACAATACATTTAGGAATATTAGGTTTTTTAAATTTTTTTTTGTTATTTAACGATTTTATTTTAATTTACCAGCGTTATTAAGGAAAATAGTTTTAATAGTCAAATCCAAAAAAAATTGTAAACCCAATATCTGATCTCTTTATACTAAAGTAAACATGCAGTAAGTGTTAAAGAGACTCTTAAACTTGATCAATAAAATTTTGTGCAATGGTGAAGGTAGATCAACATCTCTAAGGTGTGAATAATAAAACCTCAAGCTCTGTAATTATGAGAATCAAATCTGAGCTTTCAAGTAAAGGAGCCAGCCATCATTATTCAAACACACACTGCAACATTACGCATTGTGAAGTTCAATGACTATATTAACTCCTTTGCTGAAAACTCTTTCAGATGGGGAGCTAGTGGCTGGGATGCACAAGAAAAGAAACCAAAAAGCCACTCTGGTGACACCCTTACATCCTTTTTTATTCACAATCTCCTTACTGCTGCTACACGGCACTCATCACGGTGCGCTTGCGGCATTCAGAAAAGTTCATATGTTTTTTTAACTAGGTGTACCTGGAAAATGCGCTCTGTTCACATGCGTCGCTCGCCTCCATTGGAAATGACAAACTTACACTCTAAGCGTATTGCCGTTGATTCTGAGGCTCGCGCTCAGCAGCTACATTTTAATAAAACTACAGCGCTTCATACCGAAACTACATACCGAATCTTTTTTTTAAATCGATATTGACAATGGTGTTCGGTCAGTAAATACCGATACTGATTTTATCGCCCAGCCCTAATATATATATATATATATATATATATATATATATATACAGTATATACTTTGAAATGTCAGATCCTTATAAATGTTTCTTGGCTTCCTCGATGTTAAACAGCTGGAAAACAAACCGTGTATGTGTGTGTTGGCAGATGATGTTCTGATTTCTCTGGCTTTAATGAGACATGTGTCTGTCTGTTCGCGTCTGAATATGGGTTATGAAGGAGAGGAATGTGCCGCTGTTAATGCCGTGACTGCTGTTTGTTTGTTCATTTTTCCTCTCGCTTTGCTCTTTTTCACACTGTTTACCCAGCTGAAGGCATTTCTCTTGCTTTCAGTGTTTGAAGATGCTGTTTTGGTTCACAAATGTTTCCTTTGCTCTAGTCTTTGTTTCCCTCGTGGTTTCTCTTTTGTGTTTCTGAGTCTTCAGAGACTGTCATATGAAATAAGTCATAAGATCTTTTATCTTTACCCAAACACAACGCAGTTTACTCCACCTGTAGACTGCAATCAATGCTGGCTTCCACACAATTCATTCATATTGTCCCAATGCAAATTGATTAAGATAACTCTTTTTACACATTTAAGTAGATCGAACTCTTAATAAGTTAATAAATCTTAACTCAACAATTGTGTTGATTCAGCTCACTTGAAATAAGTATAAGTTTGAACAAGAAAAGATAACAAAGATTTCTTTGAGTGTAGCCAGAATATTTTACATTTTGCCTGTTTTTTATTTATATCCATACGGCTTTTGGGTCAAATAGTAAGAATATGACTGAAAATAACATCTTAATTTCATTAAAGCATCCAAATCAAGCAAAACATATGCCATTTATTGCAGATGCTGATTTTAATTTGATTAAAATCTAAAGTTTCTAATGTAAATCAGTGAGATTTCTTTTAAAACTGTATAAAATACCTGCATAAAGTAATATAAATATTATTTATTGTCATGTATTTGCCAACATTTCTTTTAGTAACATAATATTTCAATGCAAAGTTAGTTTTATGGTCAAAGCTGTGCAGTTTCACAACATATAATCAAATGCACTGCAATACACTGATGATTGAACTAGGCATGGGACGATAACGTTTTCAAGGTATACCGCGGTTTGAAGAAGTCAAGGTTTTAAAACCGCCAACATTTTCTGTAATACTGTTCCTAAGGTATGAGTACGATTTTTTTATTTACATTTTTTTGTTTGTTTTTTAAGACAACAGCATCTCCAGCAGAAAAAAAATCCAAAGATGCCATTTTAAATAGTAAAGAAATCAGTGTTTTTGAAACTAATGAAGACAGCAGAAGTCAGTGATTCATTTGATTTATTTAGCCTGACGTGTTTACTGCTCCAAAATATTATAAATCTTTCACAAAATAAAATATGGTGTGTTCAAAAAAGGAAAAAGTTTTAGTTTTTTACACAGACATTTAAAAAGAACTTATTTTAGAGTAGTAATCACAATACTTTTATCCAAGGTTATCATGCAATCAGAATCTTATACCGGCCCATGCCTAGGTTGAACGATGAAAAATAAATGTTTTTGATATATTTTAGAGAGTTTTCATCTTTAAATATTGATCATTTGAAAGCTATATTTATTATACATGACGCTAAAGACCATACAAAAATACTTGCTAATAAAAAGACAGAATGCGTGAAGATGATTTTATTCAACAGGTTTTGTTGATATTGATAATATTTTAGACCATAGAGATGTACCACATATTACACCATATGCGTTCAGGAAAACAGTCCGGACTGTTGCGGACCATAAGGCACTGCAGCGGGTGGTGAAAACTGCCCAACGCATCACAGGGACCACACTGCCAACCATAGAGGACATCCAGAGGAAACACTGTCTGCGCCGAGCACGCAATATTCTTAAAGATTCCTCTCACCCTGCTCACAGACTGTTTTCTCTCCTGCCTTCTGGCAGGCGCTTCAGGCTCCCCCGGACAAAAACCAGCAGACTAAGGAACAGCTTTTTTCCCAGAGCTGTCTCCCTTTTGAACTCTGCCCCCCACTGACTCTTTGCCCCCCTAATACACCCCCCACTCTCCTCATAACTCAGACTCCTCATAATCACTGCACTATTTAACATTTGCACATTTAAAAATTGCACATATTCATTGCACTGATTCATTTATTCTAACTGTACATACCCATGTACATTTGTAATTATGTACACACACACTGCACATATACATTTGTAATTGTTTATATATCTGCACACTTCTGATTATTAATAGCAACCTGTACATATATCCATCTATTGTAAATCTCTGTTTATAGCTAATACAACCTGTATATAATGTTCATAGTACATCCATTTGTAAATATCACCATAGTTTTTCTATAACTGCACTTTTTAACTTATACCTGTATCCTGCACTTGCTGCTATTGCACTCCTGGTTAGACCTAAACTGCATTTCGTTTCCTTGTACTTGTACATGTGTAATGACAATAAAGTTGAATCTAATCTAATTTAATCTAACAGGACAAATGGAGGAGATGACATATTTAGAGCACAATTGGATCATTGCTCAAAAAAAATACACTGCCTGTGGTAGGAAGAAGATCAAACTATTTTTAGCTCCAGACATGATGTGGTATTTTACACAAGATGCCATATCAGGCACATGATTGACATTTTGGGGGAACTTCTGCTTTTAGTAAACGTTCATGAGTGAGTTCAGAAAGCAGAAGTTCACCCAAAATGTCAATATTGCAACAGAAACCAAAACCAAACATATGCTTTAATAATGGCCTGTTTTTAATGTTATTAGCATACCTGTCAGCATTGGGATGTAAAATAAGGGATACTTATAAGGGAAATATTAAAAAAAATAAATATGTTCATCTGGAGCTGTTTCATTGTAAATAAACTTCTGAAACGATCAGAAATACGTTTTTATTATTATTTACAAAGGATATAATAATTAGTATTCATTAGAAAAAGCTGCAAATAAATTAGCAAACAGTTCAGCTCATTAAAACTATAAGCTATTATAAAGAAATAGAATCAAGTGATCAAATCTCATCTTTTCTTCACTGTATAATTTAAACATTCTGATTAAAGAGCAGCAGATGAATCTCTCATTTAGATTATTTTGGTTTGATTACGTTAAATAACAGAGCTGTCACTTTAGAACTGCACAGATCTATATTGAAAGCATTTGATTTCAGTTTTCCTAACTGTTTATGCTCATTTAAGACTAAATTTGTTGTGTTTATAAGAAAACCCAACAAGATCGACATGTCTAGATGTTGCTGTTATTATTATTCGTTCGTTCATTCATTCATTCATTCATTTTCTTTTCGGCTTACTCCCTTTATTAATCTTGGGTCACCACAGCGGAATGAACCGCTATTACTATTATTATTATCATTATGATGATGATGTGTATATGTCTGTTCAAACACGCACCCAAAACCCAGTGTCCACTTGAGTTCAGCATCAAATCGCGTATGTACAGAATTCGCTTGGGAAACAGCGTCTATTATCACTATGGAGAGCATCAGCTGACAGTCATCTTTATATGAACTGACTGTTTTGAGGATTGCATAAGGGCAATTGCGCTTGTAATGAAAAGGAAATGAATCGCGCCGTTTTTATGTTTATTTCATAGCGTTTCCATCAGGTTTCCATGCCTAAATAAAATGAAACCACAGAACTGGTTCACATTTAAGAGCAAGGGCGGCCCCTGGTGGTTTGGCGGTATGGGTTGCATATAGGGAGGATCAGCTCTTCTCGGAAAGATAAAAAATACGGGAGAAATACGGGAAAAACGGGAGGGTTGACAGGTATGGATATCAGACAACGATTTTATCTGGAGAGATCATTGAAGGAAATATATGCTAGAATATTTATCAAAAGTAAAGCAGTTTTAGATTTTTATATGATGTATTATTGATTGTCTTTTTATTCTTATGTTTTTATTATTATATTAATGTGATGATTGTGAAGTGTTGTCAAACTCTCTCTCTCTCTCTCTCTCTCTTCAATCCCTTATGCGTGCTTTTTTCTGGACCGTCTCTTGATGAATCTGGTCTCGGTCACTTGCGGATGGCATGGCTGTATAAACGCTCTGATTCCCATCATCCCCGGTGGTCAGGCCAATGGTTGACATCTCTAAACGTACCAATTTAGAGCTTTAAATGTGGTCAGTGGAGCAGCTTCCAGAGCCCACGTCCAGGCAAATTACAGACAGTTTAGGGTTTCCATCAATCTGATGTTCAGTCACCCCTGCTCTCTAATCACAGGCCCGGGCAGTTAGAGCCCCATTTCTTTTATGACCTTAGAGATATTAGCGCTGCACAAGCCTGTTTAAACACTGCATGGAGATATTGTGGCTAAATCCTTTCCTATTGGAGGAAAACAGCATGGTGAAGTCTGACGACCCCAATGGTTCAGACTGGATTATGTGGCAGGCAGATCACCAGTTGGTTCAGTGTATATAAATACGAGTTTTGGCTAGCTTCCCCAGGACGGTGTGGCTATTTGGACGTCCTCATGTCAAGACTTGCCATCCCTTTGACTTATTAACCTTATGGTTTTGTTTTGCATTGTTTATATCGTGTAGTTAAAGTTTTATTGTGATTATATCTTAAGTTCTTACTTTGGTTATTTATCTCTGGACATTTGTTTGTTTGCTGCATTGTTGTTCTATTAGTTTCATTTACAACAAATAATTTGCATTCAGATTATTTTGTTGTTTGAACTCTTTTATGTTGAGCGGCTCGTAACAAAAGTGAATAAATTAATTCAGGTTTATTTGTTTAATGCTTTACACAAGAATTATTGTTTCAAAGCAGCTTTACGAAAGGTGGACATTACAATCAGATCCAGAAAAGTTGAGGTTATTAGTTACCATAACTTTATCAGTTACTAATAACTTTAACTAGTAACCAATGGCTTTTAAAGGTGCGTGCACACCAGATGCGGATGAAGTGCCAAGCATGAGTGATTTACATGTTAAATCAATGCAAAGATGCGAATAGGGTCAGAATTTGGCCTCAACAACATGAAAGCATGGATCATCCTGCCTTGTATCAGCGGTTCAGGCTGGTGGTGGTGGTGTAATGGTGTGGGGGAGATTTTCTTTGGGTCCATTAGTATCAACTGAGCATCAACGCCACAGCCTACCTGAGTATTGTTGCTGACCATGTCCATCCCTTTATGACCACAGTGTCTCCATCTTCTGATGGCTACTTCCAGCAGGATAACACACCATGTCATAAAGCTCCAATCATCTCAGACTGGTTTCTTGAACATGACGATGAGTTCACTGTACTCAAATGGCCTCCACAGTCACCAGAGCTCAATCCAATAGAGCACCTTTGGGATGTGGTGGAACGGGAGATTGGCATCATGGATGTGCAGCCGACAAATCTGCAGCAACTGTGTGATGCTATCATGACAATATGGAGCAAAATCTCTGAGGAATATTTCCAGTAGCTTGTTGAATCTCTGCCATGAAGGATTAAGGCAGTTCTGAAGGCAAAAGGGGTCCAACCCGGTACTAGTGAGGTGTACCTAATAAAGTGGCCGGTGAGTGTATAAGCATAGTTAACCTGCAGTTATATAGTCATGTCTATGTGTACATGTTCAATGAAGTGTATTAAATGGTTAAACACTGGTGGATTAACCTGCAAAGTGTCTAATTAACTCATTATTGGGCTTTTTGATAGGTTATCCACTTTTGATTTGACCAGCCTGCTCATGGTGTACTGAATTGGACACCTTTTTATTGGGTGTTACATTTTAAATCAAAAATAAAATGATGCATTATATATAATAATGCATTTTATTTAATGCACTTTTCTTAAACTCAAAGTGTAAAAATTATACACACAAAAACAGAGCAAAATAGTACAAAATCGCTTCTCATTAGCATAGGACATTAGTCTCGTTTTTGAATCTGCCACTATGCTGACACACATGCATTTGTAGCTCCGCCCTCTTCTGAAAAGAGCACAGTCTCATTTGCATTTAAAGCGACAGTCACCAAAACGCCAGAAGCCTAAAAGGGTCAGTTTCAGAGAGTTAAAAACATTATCTGTGCGCTTTTTTGAGCTCAAACTGAAACACACACACTCTAGAGACATCAGAGACGCATTTTACACCTTAGTTTAGTTTAGATTAAAGCTTTATTAATCCCCTTGGGGCAATTCATTCGGACATGGTGGAGTTGCACATGACAAGAATGACACACTTAACACAATAAACACCAACACTTAACATCAAGTACACAAACAAAAACTGAAAATATTAATAAAAAGAATAATAATAATTTATAATGATGATTATGATGATAATAAAATAATAATCCATCAATCAAATACTTTTATTGCGTAATAATAAATGCGCAGACACAAAAGTACATTTATAATGATTCAATCAATTATAATCTATTTATAATGATTTGTGGAACATCTTATTGTCTTGTAAATAATAGCTCCTCTTTAATACACTATACTTTATTTCAGAAAAATGTATTGCGCATCTCTTCCATCACCAGCCATTGCTATTAGTGGACTTTATTTTCTTTCCAACACAGCTCAGGGTCTCCAGATCGGTGACCCCTTCTCGTTGTACGTTTAAAGAAAACAGGCCTCGGAGAATCAACACTGCGTGTTTTGGCTGGCAGTGTGAACATGTTTGGGTTTGAGCGCTGGAAAACGTCGCTCTCATTCTCTGTTTGTTTTCCAGCCTTTGATTGGCTAGCAGACGTTGTTTTCCTGTGCGCTGGAATGTGGGTTTTTCTGCAGCGATTCTTTGGTTCAGGACATGCGGCTGACAGGAGGATGTTTAAAGTCTCCAAACACCTCTTTCTTTCTCAACACACTCCAGGTTTTCCCTGCAGATCTGAAGGCGCTGCGCTCTGTTGTTTACACAGCTCAGATTAGCCACCATAAGGTGAAAGTGAAGAGAGTGAAGAACATCTAAACGTGTGGAGTGTGTCGACACATGCTGATTGATGATTGGTTTAAAACCTCATGGGGGGTTTTTTTTTTTTGCTTTTTGCCTTTGTAATTCTTGATTCTCATAAAAAATGTGAACTATTTTATTTATTTAGTTATTTTTGGGAGAATTTATCGGTTTTGTCACGCATGGTCATTCTCGTATTTTTATTTCATTTCATTTTTATCTTTATCTAATGCGTACTAAAGTTAATATTTAATTAAAACAATAACAGCAAAAGCCAAAATGAATGCTCTTAAAATAAAATACAAATGTTTTAATAAAAATAAATGCTAATTATTTCATAGACGATACATTAAAATGTACTAATGCCAAATTCAGTTATAGCGCCTAAAATGTTATTTATAATTTTAGTTTTATACATGTAGTAATATTTGTATTTAAAATGTATTGAATTATTTAAAACTCATATTTTTATGTAGTTCGCTTGAGTAGTTAAATATTACAAATTTTGTTTGTTTTCTGCCGGTTATTTTTGGTTTATTTTAATTACTTATTTTAATAGCTAAAGCAAGTATTTTATAGAAACAGTAATAATAACCTTAATAGCCAAATATAATGCTTTAGTCTAATCACTACATAATGTTGGTATGCTTTTATGTAATATTTTATTCACCTTATTCTCTGCGTATGAGCGGGCGCAGCCATTTGAATTATTTTGGCTCGAGACTTCCGCTCTCATTCACTTCCATTCATTTTTAGACGTTAAAAACAGCTCGTTCTGCTGCTTGATATTGCACACTGAGGTTTTCTTATTATATTATTCTATTTTGTCTGTATAATCATGCAAACACTTGTTTGTAGAGCGAGTAGTTCAACCGTTTTCTGTCGTTTATTATTCCTAGTCATTTCTCTCATAGGCAACTGAATCAGAAGTTCTAAAACAATCGCAAAAACGAGCGCACTTCTGCATTGAAGAATAAGGTCAAAATAAAATGTGTGGATTTTCATGCTGATTACCATTTTAATGTAGTTCACTGTTAAGGGTTTGTACAATTTGTGTATATATATATATATATATGTATATTAGGGGTGTGAACCTACACTGGTCTCACGGTTCGGTTACGATTATCATGCCATCGATTCGATATCTCGGTGCATCACGGTGCATTGACGATGCTTTCCATACATAAGTAGATTTTTTTCTTTACAACACAAGAAAAAAATTGTATTAAAATGTAAAAAAATATGTTTATATTCATATATTACTTGTAATACAATTTTGTCCTTTAATACAAGCAGTCAGATATATGAACTGTACCTTTAATTTAACCTGCTCAAATAAAAAAACACTCTTTGTGAATGAAAACTCCAATACATGCTCAGAAGACAGCAGGAGCATTCATAACAAATAAACTCATGTCAATGTTTTCTCGCTTGCTTTTTGAGCACTGGCAAGTTCTTACACCCCTATGATTGGTCATTATCTGTCTTCACCCGCTCAACAGAAATGGGTGCGATTGGGTTTAGAGACGAAAGCGCTGTTCACCCATGAGTGACGCTGGGAAAAACAGCCGCGGGTCAGTCTATATACGCATAATACGCGGTTATCAGGTAATCCGTAATAGAGTGAATACAATACAATAAACTCGCACCACAGGCACGCTTGTGTCTCGATCCACAAGTATCGCTTTAACAGCAGAGAGGAGAGGAAACTTTACCTCACGAACATGCCAATGGGTCAAATGCCCAAAGTGTGTGTGTGTGGGAGAGAGAGAGAGAGAGAGAGAGAGGCAGAGATGGAGTTTTACAGCATTTCTCCCTAGTAGTGAAATAGCGGCTTGTGCTTTACCCTTCCTCAGTGTCAGTGAAAGACTGTGTCCAGCACACTCACACATGCACAATTATCTGCTTTTTAAGTAGTATTAGCGTTTTATTTACTCGCCCTGTGTTCTTCCAGAAGCCCATGAAGATACACAGCAGTGACAAAAGCTGCACACTTTGTGGATAAAAAAAGATATAAAAATAAATTGTTTAGCTTGTACGGTTGTACAGATCAAATAGCTGTTCAGTTATTTACTGCAGTCATTAGAAGGATCTACTTAACACCATGACTCCTTGAGCCATGACTAGGCCCACACGGAATCTGCGCGCGCAGAATTCCGCAGATTTTCTGCAGATTTTTCGCAGATTTTTTGCCCATCATTAATTCTGTTTATTTACTTAAAGTTAACTATTTACAGTTAATCTAATTGGATTTGCATTTTAAACATTAAATACAAGTTATAAAGGTATTATTTTTTATTTAACATATTAAGGTTTTAGTTATGATACTCCCAAAATAATTCCGCAGAAATCCGCAGATTTTTACCAAAATTCTCCGCAGAAATAGCAAAAAACGTCCGCAGATTCCGTCTGGCCCTGGCCATGACCCCCATCAAACATATATATATATACATACAGTTGAAGTCAGAATTATTCGCCCCCTTTGAATTTTTTTTCTTTTTTAAATATTTCCCAAATGATGTTTAACAGAGCAAGGAAATTTTCACAGTATGTCTGATAATATTTTTTCTTCTGGAGAAAGTCTTATTTATTTTATTTCGGCCAGAATAAAAGCAGTTTTTAATTTTTTAACAGCCATTTTAAGGACAATATTATTAGCCCCTTTAAGCTATATTTTTTTGATAGTCTACAGAACAAACCATCATTATACAATAACTTGCCTAATTCCCCTAACCTGCCTAGTTACCCTAATTACCCTAGTTAAGCCTTTAAATGTCACTTTAAGCTGTATAGACCATTTTGAGGGATGTAAACAATAACAATGGTCCTAACATATTTCCTGTTTTACACTTTTAATTTCCATAGCTCCCGAGAATTCTGAAAGGTCCACATATTGATAAATAGGATCATGACAGCTGTTTTAATGCTGAGATATAATTGAATTGCCTCTTGTTTCAGTTATTAAAGTAGTTTGACAACAAGCAGGAAATGTACATGGACCAATGGCATCACCACATTGAAAAAGTCTATAGAAGTGTCTTGAAGAATATCTAGTCTAATATTATTTACTGTCATCATGACAAAGAGAAAATAAATCAGTTATTAGAAATGAGTTATTAAAACTATTATGATTAGAAATGTGTTTCTCCATTTAAACAGAAAAAAATTAACAGGGGGGCTAATAATTTGACTTTTGTACCTTTTAAGCAGATTTTAGTGTTTGGTAAAATGGTTTTCTATTTTAAATAATTGCATTTATTTGTGTGTAAATATGTTGAACTGATCTCAGCCGTCTATCATTTGGTATTTTAGTATCATAGATACCATCTTCTATGTAGTGTTTGTTGTTTCCGTCTGTCTGTGAAATGTCAGCGCTGTGTGTGTGTGTGTGTGTGTGTGTGTGTGTGTGTTGTAATCATCACAGCAGAGGAATATCCCGCATTCTCCACCACAGCACCTCTCAAAGGTGCAGCAGCTTGTCTTGGCAGGCCTTCTTCTGTATTTTCCCTGCTCGCGTTTTGAAGTCATCACATACACGCACACACACCTCTGTGGTCATTCTGTTGTGGCTAGACGTTACTCTGAGCATCTGTTATTTCCATCGTGTATGTGTTTCTCAAGTTAATGTGTGACACTCATTTAACAGATGTGACAGATGTACTGGCTTGCATGGTTCGGGATCTGTAGAGCTGTGCATCGATGGATTTGCTCTTCAGTGTTTGGACTCTCAGTAGTGATTATTAACCCACACTGAACTGAGCTAAACTGAACTGAACTTAATCTCTGAAAACTGAACTGACACTGTTTACATTCACTATAATCTTCCATGTGAAGCTGCTTTGACACAATCTACATTGTATAAGCGCTATACAAATAAAGATGAATTGAATTGAATTGAACTTAAACCTTGCTCAGATCCATCAGTCAGTGATGATATTAAAGGAGACCTATTCTGCCCCTTTTAGAAGGTGTAAAATGCATCTCTGCTGTCTCTGGAGTGTGTGTGTTTCAGTTTGAGCTCAAAATAGCTCACTAATAATGTTTTCTACCTCTCTGAAACTGACCCTTTTAGGTCTTAATCCTAATTTTAACTGTCGCTTTAAATGCAAATGAGATTGTGTTCTTTGCAGAAGAGGGCGGAGCTACAAATGGATATGTGTCAGCATAGTGGCAGATTGAAAACAGGACTAACGTTATCTATGTGAAAATGTGAGCATCAGTGTGTGCTTCTTGCTTCTGTCAGTCTATGTCGCTCCTGTCGCTGCTTCATCTAAAACTCCACATCTATAATCCTCTTAGTCTATGCTGACATTATCTTCAGCAGCTCAAACACTCTAATGGCTAAAGGACAGACGGCTGCTTCTCACTCAGGGCTGAATAAATTGCGATGTCGATGCTGGAGCGATATATTGAGCATCATTTCTACACCAAAATTCCTTCAGTTTCCCAAGCCGTCAGTTCAGTGTGTGTGTGTGTGTGTAAGAGCATCTCTCCTCTGCCAGATCTTGAATTTCTGGCACCGCTGGGGCAGATTTCTGTCCTCCGCTCTTCCTTCCCGGACTTCTTCATTCGGTGGTCCTCCCCCAGATGGTTTGCACAGCTGAAATGTTATCCTGGCGCTGGTTTGATGTTTTCCAGAGCCGTTCAGGATCCCAGTCCATCTCCATTGAGTTTACAAGCGTCCTCTCGGGTGTCACTCTCGCCCAGATCCAGATCACGTTTCTTTCCTGTTCAGGTGTGCGTTTCACACAATTGTAGTTGGGGGATTAAAGCCTGTCGTCAGGCCAGATTAAGATGCACTTCTGAGATGATTCAGCTCAGTTCAAGTTTATTGGTATAGTGGTTATAGCGGTGGCTTTACAAAAGGTGCACACTATTGCATTACAATCTAAATCAGAAAACTTAAGCGTATTCATTCATTTTCCTTCAGCTTAGTCACTTATATATCAGAGGTCGCCACAGTGGAATGAACCGCCAACTATTCCAACATACTAGAAAACACTCATTCACACACACACTCATACACTACGGCCAATTTAGTTCATCACTTCCCCTATAGCGCATGTGTTTGGACTGTGGAGGAAACCCACGACAACACGAGGAGAACATGCAAACTCCACATAGAAACGTCAACTGACCCACCTAGAACTCGAACCAGTGACCTTCTTGCTGTGAGGCGCTATCGTGCTGCCAATGTAAGGGTATTATTTATCATCATTTTATTAGTTACTAATAACTTTAACTGTTAAAAGATATTAGTTACTAATTAATTAAAGTCATTATATATATAAACCTAGTTAACCTGTAGATATATAGTGTATAAAATTATCTTTCCAGAAGAACAACAGCTTTTACAATGGAGTAAAGCACATTTTTTAGTGTCGAGGTACAAAGATTTAGTCTTTAAAACGCTGTGAACCTGCGCAGATATTCTCACTCTGATTGGCTGTTGTCATTTTTTAAAATAGTTTATGCATATAATGATCATACTAACATAAACAGGTCATATATTTCTGATCTAATAAATCGAATCTAAATTAATTCAGGCTAAAAAAAACTGTCAAGGTGCAAACATGTAGTCTTTAAGACACTGAATGAATGTAAACCTGCGCAGATATCCTGACTCTGATTGGCTGTTGTCATTTTCCCGCCATTAGTGTTTATTTTCAGCTATAGGTTCCATTTTGGGCTGCTCCAGCCAATAGCAGACCATCACCTAATGATGGACCTAAACTCCATCTGATTGGTCAGGTTAGAGCAAATCAGAGCAGGACTCTTAAGTGCGCTTGTCACAATAAACATATTGACTTATGGTGCAATACATGCACAGGACCTCAATCATTTTTAGTGACGCAATATATATCGGCTGTTATGTTTACATAAAGTGAATGTCAACAATGTTTTAGTGGATTGCGCAGCATCTGTCATCTAATCTGTTGGAGGTTTAAGTCAGTTTAGGGAACAATGCTTAAAGGGTGTTTAGCTGTTTAGACAGACATATGTGTAGGTATAGTGTATAGAGCATCATATTGTGGTGATCTAAACACACTCAGTCCTTTTTTTTTCATTTTAACAACATAAAAATGGTGGACCAATCGGAGCGGTTTTGAGATCGACCGCAACTTGACGTAGGAGTGCGGTCCCCCCGCCCACCAATATTGATTGACAGGTATGCATTACCATATCCTCTATGTTGTTTCACGTCCGCCATTTTCAGCGTGTGAGTCAAAGCGACGTCACCAAAGAAACACCCTTGCTCTATTTTTACATCATGTAAGGCTCATTGGGCTCAACATTCACCAAGTTATCGCTCTCCTCGCCGCCAGTGTTTGTAACTTTAGGTGTGTTTGCATACATGTGTACTTTTCATTGCGTCTTCCCTAAACTTCAGCGGTTTGCATTTCACGCGGTCACAGAAGCTCCCTGTCATCTTAACTAGGTGCAGCTGGAAAGTGCGAGCGCGTTGCCTTACGTGCGCGTCCTTCCATTGGAAATAACGAACTAACGACGTGCAGCACCATGCATTTCGCGGTGTCGCGGATGAAAGTGAGTACCAGGAGAGAGGGGATGCGTGTTGCAGATGATAGTGAGTACCGGGAGGGTTCGCTCACTATTCTGCCTTACTATTCATTTTAAATAACATGTGAATGTGCGCGTCTGGTGTGCCGTGTTGTGGCTCTTAGCGGCCCATCCGGTGTATGGCGCCCTTTAGTTATAGCCTCAAGCAGGTCGTACACCAGAAGCGCTGCTCGGCGACACGCAACGGCATGCATTTCTGAATTCTAAACATAAGTTTCTATCGGGACACACACCGGCGCCGCAAGTCTCGGTGCACAAGCTCGGAGCTTTAAACTAGCACACAGTTGGCTGTAAAATATACAAAGACACAAATGATTCGAGTCGATGTCCGAGTAGTACATGTACAGCTGAATGCTGGTCCTCTCACTCATGTTGCTTCTCTCTGTCTGCCTGTCTGTTGCCATAAGGAGCTCTTGGCTCCGCCCCCTTGTTAAGTTGGGCGGGAAGTCGAAACAAATTTTCATGTGAAGCAACACACCCCTAAAACAGCGAACTGTGTACACGCCCCCAAAATGACACTTTTTAACACAATAAAAAAATCTGAACTGTGTTTTGAACTTAACCTAAACTGGCACACTCAGAAGAGCCATAATATTAATTTGAAATCTTAAAAAAGGGGTAAAATAGCTGCCCTTTAATAACAAGTGAAGAATAGGTGAATTTTCATAATTTCCTGAAATGTACTGACGGTTTAGAAGTCTAAATGAGTTCTGTTTTAGAGCTGCAGTCCAATTCCAGAAAAGTGACGATTCACGAATAACACTAAAGCCAATTAAATCATGCAAATTACGTGTTAATTTTGTCCTTTGAAAGTGTTTATGCCAATTTCTATGCTTTACTATAATCGTTATACAGTATAAACAGTGGCATAAATTAATGTTAAATTAAAATGTCAATATATCAATTATCGCAATCGTTTTTATGATGATAATGCAACAACAAAAAAATTATTGTGGCAGGCCTAACTCTACGTTTACGCCAAACTTGGAGGGAAACAAAGAAAAAGATTTCACTAGTTGTGTGCTGGAGTTCACAAATGCCAAAGTGGCTATTTTTTCAATTGTATGTTTATGTAAAGATCATACTAAAATAAACGGTAATAGATGTATTTCTGATCTCATTAAATCTAATTCAGGCTAAAAAAAGTCTGTCAAGGTGCAAACATGTAGCCTTCGAAACATTGAATAAATGTAAGCCTGCGCAGATACGCTGACTTTCCCCACCGTTAGTGTTTATTTTCAGCTTTAGGTTCAGCTTTGGGCTAAAGATAGTGCGACCCCATCTGATTGGTTACATTTGGATAAGCACTAATAATAATTAATAATTCCTTACATTTATATAGCGCGTTTCTGGACCCTCAAAGCGCTTTACACATTTTTGGGGGGAATCAACCTCCTCCTCCTCAATCTCCTCACCTGAATGATGCGACAGCATATATATTGTGGCAGACCGCACACCACACATCAGCTGATTGGTCGAGAAGAGACGAGTGTATGATACAAGGATGGTTAGGATTAGGGCTGTGCGATTTGGGGAAAATATCTTATTGCGATTTATTTATTCATTTTTTTGACAGAGATTGCGATTTAATTTACAATTTAATTCAAGCTTCAAGCTGATTTTAATTTAATTCAAGCTTCAGCTCAATAATCTAAGTCGTGGCAACAATTCTGCGACAGCGCTTAAAAATGTCCTACTTTCGCTCAGTGTCTGTGAAACCAAAATATTCCCACTGCTGTTTTTTTTTTATTTATATGAATTCGTCTATTAATGCTTGTGAAGCAGCAGACGCCATCATCCCACTTGTCCATGCTTTCCTGTTTGTTTTCTGTTTATTTTTTCATTGTGGGCGAATTTCAGTTGTGCAATTCTGATTGGGCAGAATGAAAGTGTGCTCACTCGATTGGCTAGTTATAAAGCCCCGGTCAGATCACACTATTTCGGCACAATTTCCTTGACGTAGGGTTTCGTGGGGAGTCGTTAACGACAAATGGATGTCGTGACACAACATTCAATAGTTTCTTCTCATGTAACGTGGCATAGTTCACGACAACCAATACCATGTCTGCAGAAATGTCCTCGCAGAAAGTCTAGCATGTTTAATTTTCTGAAGCATAGCGGGCTGGTTTTGAGGATGTTATTCGTTATTCTTGTTTACATGTATAATTTATATTGCAGCCTCTTGCGATTTACCTAATCGAAATGTTTCAAATTGTGATTGCGATTCGATTTCGATTAATCGCACAGCCCTAGTTAGGAGGTCATGATGGACAGATGCCAGTGGACAAATTTGGAACGTCCTGGGATTTTTAATGACCATAGTCCCCATCAATATACTGGGGCATTAGGACTCTCAGACTGTAGGTTGAGCGCCCCCTGCTGGTCTCACTAACTCCACTTCCGACAGCAATCTAGCTTTCCCATGTGGTCACCCATCCAGGTACTGTTTAGCTTCAGTGGGCGACCATGTAAGAGTTGCAGAGAGCTAGCTGACAACAACCTCTGTTTGCACACAAATGCGTACCACATAGAATAAATCAAATGTTATATTTAATTTCACACAATAGTAGTTGAGAACTAAACCCAGATAGTGATGATTTACATGATCGTTTCTGAAGAGCGACTGCTTGTAGAATGGAGTAAAAAAAGCGTGCAGGATTTATTTGTTGGCCTGCTGTGTGGGTTGTTTGAAAAACTCAATCTGGTGTTAACCGCAGAGCAGGACTGGAAGCGGGGAGAGTTTACACCAAACTTGGAGGGAGAGGAAAAGAAAACGAGCCCAGAGCCGCTAATGGCGTGCTGTCGACCACAAACGGGAACGAGAGCCAGGAAAGCAGCGCTGTTTGTGTCGAAGTCTCTCCCTCTGAGCTTCACTATTCATTTAGCTCTCCTTTCCAGACCCTCTCTTTCTTTTTCTTCTTTCCTCCAGTCGTTCCGCCTCACGCTGAGCGCCTCGAGAGGCTGTTTGGGTTTAGCTGATCTTGCGTATGGCTAACGTTTGGTGGTCTGTCCGTGCACATACAGCCGAGACGCAATTATATATTGATATGTTGCTTGGACTTTTTCAGTACTGGGTTGCAGCTGGAAAGGCTAAAACATATGCTGGATAAGTTGGCGGTTCATTCCATTGTGGCGACCCCTGATTAATAAAGGGACTAAGCCAAAAAGAAAATTAATAATTGAATATTGCTTGGACATCGGCGTGTGTGTAGCTGCATTCCTCATCAAAGACAGACTGAAATTGTTCCTGCATTTCAGCATTTAACATCCAGTTGTGACTTTTAGGGATGCACTGATGTTATCACATCGAAAGATGTCTTCCTTTGTTTTCTGCATCAATTTATATTTACAAAAGTGAATTTATATGCATGTAAGGCATAATACATGCTGTTCTAGTGTCTAATATTTGTCAAAATAAAGTATGGGTGGGTTTATTTTATTTGTCATTTAGTGTTGTAGTAGATGTGTGGTTATCAAATTGAAACTTTTATTTTTAATTACATTTTTATAGAAGTAATAAATCAATGTTGGATTTTAGTGGGTGTTTTTTTAAGGTTTTGTTTGTTTCAAACATTTTAAATCATTTAAAGCTGTTTTTAATTAGCTGTGTTGAATGCTATTGAATATTAAATCATGCATGATTATTTCTGCATCGATTTATATTTACAAAAGTGAATTTATATGCATATGAGGCCAACACGTGTATACAGTATAGTCACCAACTATACATCTCAATGACCCTTTTGGTCCCACTTTATATTGTCGCTTATACCTGTGAACTTACATGGTAATTAGATGTGCAAGTAGTATGTAACTACAGTGTATGTACACACTGGTACAGAGTATTTACTTGTGTATACTGGTGTAACTACACTCATGTAACAA